>PVJL010003153.1:0-63040 GCA_004026885.1 Lyroderma lyra
CGCCATAGCAACAGGCTGAGCCTCTGGGTCCTAGAGTACACCATCCGGCCATGAAATACCCATCCCTCAGTTCTTGCCATCTCTGGGCTATATTAACGGAGATCGTACACAATCCAAAAATCGCTTTTATTTTGCTTTTGTCCTTAGTTTTAGGGTGGAGTTAAATTGGTGCATCCTGCCTGATAGCAAGTAGAATAAGGTCAGGTTCACGCTGAGGGGCAGAAAGGTGACTATCGGAGACTGAAAATCTTCTATACGTGAGGAAGCAGGATATGAATTAAGTAACAAAATGAGTGACTGGTGGACAGGGCGCAAATCAGGTATAGGAGCCACACCTGGTTCACCCTGAGCTCAGGCCCTGGCCCACATGCGGCAAATGCCAAGGACTCCAGGACACAGTGAGGCTGCAAACACCTGGGGTGGCACATAAATGGTGCCTAAGGCAGTCTACCTGCTGAGCCACCCAGACCCACGCATGCCCTCCCGTTATGCCCAGCTTCCCCACTACAGCATGGGGCCTCTGTCATCTTGTGATAATGAGGTGCCCCCTTCTGTGCTGAGACGAAGGTATCAGGCCAGTGGGTCACAGAGTCCTCGTCAGGTCCCAGTTCAGATCTCCTAACAGACGTGAATCACGGTCATGAAGGAAATAGCCACAGGCCCTGCTGTTTCCGCGGCTTCCAAGTCCTTGATCAACACTCCTCATCTCCCTCCTCTCACACCCACTTCCGAGTTCCTTCATTCCCAGCCAATACACTGGCTTATTTCCTACTTGTGTGGCATATGGCACCTTCACTCAAGAGGATGGACCTGGGCGAGCAACTCACACAGGTCCTGGAGGTGACGCAGAGCCATTTGGGCCAGGAAATTGCGGGGTCACCGGCATGCAGGTCATGGTCTAGAAGGGACACCAGGGGCTCCCAGGGTCCTTCCCCCAGGGCAGGTCTGAGGAGGGTCCTGCTGCTCCTCTTCATTCATGAAACTCTGAGAACGAACTCTTGGAGAAGAGAATTTCTCCCGAGGAAAAGGCTTTTTCAGGAAACGCTAACTTTTTGGCACAAAAACAGCCTTTTTGGCTAATCCTCTTGCCCCAAGCACACCTACACTTTGATTTCCGGTGCTTTTATTTGGCCAGTGACACGATGAGGCTTCTATTGATCTCCAAAGACCTTGAAAATCAAATGCAGACCATCTGAGCATCTCACGTTTAGTTCCAACCTAGCCCAGGAGACCTTCCAATGGCAAAGCTACTGATGAATTCCATTCCCTAAGGGAACTCAACGGCGTCAGTAGTGTCCTGCAGCACAAAGTTGAGGACTGCCAGCTGGCTGGCCCAGGGATTTGCCCACTTCTCAGCCGGGCCATGGCCTGGGAGTCACTTCCACCCAGACGAGAGCATGATGGGGAAAGGCGCTCAGAAGCCACGGCCGTGGCAACAGCAAAAACAATGCGTCTCAACAACCAGGTTGGGCGCAGAACTACCTGGCGGGCCTGTAAAAGTGGGTCCAGGGCCCCACCCCTAGGCTTTCTGGGGTGAGGCCTGAGAGGACTTGCCCCTCTTCTAAGGAAAGCTTTCCCCTAAATGAAACTGACCATCTTGCTTTATTTTGTTTTCCTTCTCCTACTTCTCCTGCTCAGACTAAAAACAAACCAACAAAAAGCCTGAGGCATACTTCTCAAATAATTCTGGCTTCTTTTTGAGTTTCCTGAGCAATCTACAGAGTATTACAAACTCAGGCCACTTTAACTGCCTTCTTCATCCTCAAATCAACAAGTTTTATCCTATCATTTCTAGACCTCACTGTAGGCACGTGGCACATTACGTTTATATTAAGAGTGCCCATCCCTTTTCTGTTGTTTTTCAATTTTTTTTTCCTCTATTATAAAAATCTGCCATCTTTCCACAGGTGAATCCAGTATTTGGCCATGTCGTGACTTCCATTATTAACAAATTATAAATAGTAAAAGCTAACTTCAGGCTTCAAGTGCGATTGGCTACAGTGGATAAGCTCCCTAAATTGAAGGCTGGTCCCTATATAGGAGGGGTTTTGCATGTCATCCTCTGTTGTGGTGGCTGTCCTGGGCCCTGTTTAGCAGCATCCCTGGCTCGCGCCCACTGGATCCCCAAGCACCTTCCCAGCTGTGACAACCAAATGCATCTCCAGACATCACCCTTGGTTCTGAGGCCACAAATGGGCAGACCACCTCGGCCGGCCACGTAGGCCTTTCATGCTGAACGCTAAAGCCCCCATGTTCTAGAGCAGCACTTCTCAAAAGGCAACATGCTCGAAAGTCACCCAGAAAAATCTTGTTAAACGTCTGTGGTGGGAACCTACCTGGATATTCAAAGTATGGTCTAACCCAGACTGAGTCAGAATCCACATTTTTGCAAAATTCCCAAGTGGTTCACGTGCACTTTGAAGCTTGAGAAGCCTTGCCCTATAGAAACGCACCCGGATTCAGCTAAAGTCCTGGCCTGCAGACCTGGCTGAGAAACACAGGAAATGCACCACATCATTGCCGTGCCCCAAAGGCCTTGCTTAGGGAAGCCCTTAGCCCTGTAACGGATCTTTGCCTCAGCTGTGCATGCTGCCTGAAGCTCCCACAGCCCTAGGGCATCTGCTAAATAACCCTGCTATCCCATGCAGTGCGGTCCACCCCTTCTAGTTCAAGGTCAAGCTGAACTAGCCTACACACTAAGGCCTGTGTGGCTCATGCTTACATTACGAACCTCCCCGTGAATCTGCCCTGGTCCGCTAATAGTGTCACCTGAAGCTCCTCCTATAGGGAAACAGCATCTTGCCTCAAATGCGACTTGCATTTTGTTTCCCTAATTTGATTCCTTATGTACTTCTTAAGTTTCCAGCTGTCACCAGATTTGGGTTTTGGAGGCAAGGTCGTTAAGTAATATTATAGTTGCTGCCTTCCCATGTACATAGCTTTTGTAGTGAACTTTAAACTCGGTCTCTTGTCCACCCAGACCCCCAAGAATAGCTTATCCCAGCTAATTTTGTTTGAACGTTTTGAAACATTTTAAAACAAATAATACAAAACTTTATCTCTATGTCTCCTACACCACTTACCACTTTCTACTAAGAGGTAAAATTACTTCTGCACCTGCTTATCTCCTCTCTTTGGGACCACAAGCTTGGAGGAGAAGCTACATATCTGATTTGGTTTTGCATCGGGACAAAACCTGCCCCTACAAGATGCTCAATAAATATTCATTAATGAATGATGACAACTGTTTCTATTGTGCATCTCAGTCCATTTCACTATGAATTGAGTGATCCTTGCACTCCTAGGTGTGACCCAGAGCCTCGTTCTCGGGTTAGGCCACCCTGACCAGACCCCTTCCTCGTGCTGAAACTCTGAAACTGTATCTTGCAAATCTTACACCACGTTGTCTCATTGCTGGTTGATTTTTCCTTGTGTAGTTGACCATTAGCCTTTGGTTAGTATTGAAGTCACTTTCTTGCTTTCGTCTGTTTTTGTATCACCTTCGTTCCATTATCTCAGCAACTGAGGACTTGATTGACAAATTAATTCAGATCTTGATCTGGAAACGTTCTCTGTCTCACACCAAAGTAGAACAAGGTGACCCTGAGTCCTAAAAGACTCGAAGCTGCTTTAACCCTTGGCGAGGAAAAATGAGAAGGAAGTGGGCCTGAGCTTGGCTGTGACCACTCACACGTGGTGTCGTTGAAGGCTGCCTCGCCCAGACTGGGGACCTGTGATCACAAAGATGATGGGGATGAGGAGAGGGAGTCATCAGCATGACCTCCTCCAGGACACTCAAGTACAAGAAAGATCACATTGCTTTAGCTTTCCAAATCAAATCACTCCGGCCACTTAACCCAGGCTGGTGGGCAGGTTACGTAAAATCTGGGGGCATCTCTCCCCCTCCCTTGAAGTTGTGCGGTGGCCCTGAGGATTTGCCCAGCACAGAACATTTGAGAAAGAGTCTTGGCACCTATGCTCGCTTGGCCTGTCTGAAGGGCTGGGGCTCTACTCAGTCTTAGCTTCACCCACCGGCATTGTCCGCCAAGAAAGAAAAGCCCAAAACAAGCTTATTAAAAATTATGATGCTCCCATCACCAGTGGGGGTCTCAGAGTAAGAGTGAGGGAGAGGAATCAGGATGCTCTCAGGGGTGAGAGGGTGGGAAGGAGGCAGGGTGCACGGGAGAGGTACAGTCAGGAATTCTTGTCTCCTCGATGTGTTTCCTTCCTTCCCCACATTAAGTCAGTGAGTCCAGCTTTCCATGTCAGGTGATGGGGACCCGCATGGGAATTTGCCAACCCAGGCAACCCTACACTCACAGGGCTGCCCAAATGAGTACATTGAATTGCAGAACCTCGGGCCAGGGCCGCATAGTGATACACCCAACCTGGCCTGACATTTTATTCTTGGTGAAGGGACCTCACATCTACGCTCACATTTCTCCCCAGATTAGTGGTAATATGAATTAGCACATTCCTTTGACTCTTTCTGGGCTGACACTTCTGTTTCTTACTCTAGAAATCTTCAGCTTGAGCTTGCTGTTTATTCACAATTGTTCATCGAATACTAAGTGCCTACTGTGTGCCAGGCATTGTTCTAGGCCCTGGGGAGAGAGCAGTATACAAGACAGTGCCCACCCTCAAGGAACTCATATTCTATTAGGGGGAAACAGAAGAAATAAACAAGAAACATATATAGGGGGCAGCAAAAACAACCCAGAATTTACTTATAAAATTTTGTGTATTTATTTTTACAAGTTTAAACTTTAGTGACCCTCTAAGTACTCTCCATTGGATGCAATAGAGCAGCGGTTCTCAACTTGTGGTTCGTGACCCCTTTGGGGGTCGAATGACCTTTTCGCAGGGGTCACCTAAGACCCTCAGAAAACACATATTTCCGATGGTCTTAGGAATCGAGACACGGCTCCTCTGTCCGTCTCCAGGCGGTCCACCCACATGCAGATATGCCCACATACAGGTACCCGGCGTGATGACGCCATCACGTACACCCTGCACAAATACAGGTATATGTGACGGGGTTGGCACCCTAATGTACTTATGCAGACCAGTCACAGATATGTAGAGAGCAGCTACTGTGTAGAAAGCAGCTACACCATGCTTCAAGACAAAATTTCATTTATTTGTACTTAGAAATAAATATCTCACAATACATAATTACATATTGTTTTTGTGATTAATCACTATGCTTTAATTATGTTCAATTTGTACAATGAAATACATCCTGCATATCAAATATTTACGTTACGATTCATGACAGTAGCAAAATGACAGTTATGAAGTAGCAACGACAATAATTTTATGGGGGTCACCACAACATGAGGAACTGTATTAAAGGGTCGTGGCATTAGGAAGGTTGAGAACCACTGCCTTAGACCTAGTGGGGTGCTTTTTCCATGGCTCAAAACAGGTTTTGACCCTGTCAATTTTGATGCCTTTTAGTGCTTCTGCCATTTTTTTGTTTCACCTCTTCCACATCCACAAAACATTTCCCTTGAGGACTTTTTTAACCCTGGGAAACAAAAAAAAAAAAAGTTGCTCAGGGCAAGACTGGGTGAACAGGGAGGGTGGAGCATAGGGGTCCTGCTGTGTTTGGTCAGAAACCACTGAACCAACAGTGCGTCGTCATAGTGGAAGAACCAGTCACCTGTTTGCCACAACTCAGGATGTCTCTTCTGCAAATCACGCCACGACCTTCCCAAAACGTCCCAGATAAAAACTTTGGTGGACTGTTTTACCCGGAGGAACAAATTCTGAGTGCACAATTCCAAAGAAAGATAATGCCGGGGGTTTTTGGGTCCTCCTTTGTAATACGTGGGGTGGTGCTGGGCATGATAAATGTCTCCCTTTTTAATTAATCTAATTCTATCAAAGCAACAATCCCATCATCTCCCCATTCCTATGTTTGTTGTTGTTGTTGTTCTCTGGGGGGGCATGGTTCCCTAGCTGGGAATCGAGCCCAGGCCATGGCACTGAGCACGCCGAAGCCTAGCCACTACACCACCAGCGAACCCCCTTTTCTATATTGTTTTTTCCCCCATTCCTTATCCCCTGTCAGCAACTCCCAAGACCCCAAGCTTTGCAAGTGGCTGTTTAGTGACTATGGGTACTACAGGAAGCTGGTGTACCAAATCATGGTCCCATCTCTGCCCGGTACCCCATCCCAGAGTCCTTATTTCCCTCAGGGCCTGTTGCCTACAACCTTCTTCCTTGTATAATTTCTATATCAAGTAAAGATCTTTGTTTGCAAGCTACAGAAACTTATTCTGACTAACCGAAGGCAAGAAGAAACTTGGTGACAGGAAGCGGGGTGACTCATGAAATAGAAGAGCTGATCCAGCAGGACTTGGGAGGGACAGGATGCAAGGAGTCTCAGTAGTAGGACCTTAAGAATGGTCCCTTTAGGACACTAAGGAGGAAATGCTCTGCTTCATCGGCCTTAAGCTAGTGTATCCTTCTGCGGACGATGTTGGATCCCAGGAGGGAGTCTGATTGGCTGGCTTGGGTCATGTGTCTGCCTTGGGGTGGGGCCTCATTATGATTGGTGCTTCCACCAGGGCAGTACAGAATGAGAGAAGAAAAAATGGAATGATACCAAAGGAGGGAACAAGAGATTCTGAGTGGTGAAAAGCCAAGGTGCCCACAGGACTTCAGAGCTTGGGGGGCCCAGAACCCACAACTTTTACTGCATTTCCCAGCTGAACGCTGTTGACCCTTCCAGGCCCCAGCTCAGGCAACAGCCTCTCTCTGCAGGTCTCCTGGATGCCATCCAAGCAGCATGAGTTGTCCCTCCTCTGTGACCCCTGGTGCTTTACACACTCTTCTGTCATAGTTGCTCACTCATTTGCTTATCTGTCCATTGAGATTAGCACTGTCTTGTCATCTTGGCAATCCCAGCAGTGTTAGAATGTTTGCTCAGTTAAATGTATTGAACTCTTTTCTCTCTTTGTAAAGACTTGGTGACCTGTTCATTTGCACCTATTTGGGCTAATCTGCACGCAACACTGAGGTGTCTGCAGCTCCTCTGGCATTTTCTCTATGACTCCTGGCATCTCCTTTGTTCATGTTGCAAGACTTGCTGGAAGTCCAGAGCCGTTTTGCTTTGTTTCTGAGAAGAATTCTTTGTTCTTACATCTTACCTTGCTGGCTTTTCTCTCTAGGATTGTCACTGCTCTTTGTTTAAGGACATTCAACTGTTTGTTTGGGTTCTGGCTAACAGGTAGGCACCCTGGGTGATTCTTAGTACACTGACCTCCTGAATATCACTTATGCATCTTCCAACAACTTACGGATTTGCACATTTCACATCCCTAGATTAGGGCTCTGAGCTTGGAGCAAAGATTATCTCAGGAATTGCCCAAATCCAGTTGGAGTTCTTCTGGATTTTTCTCTAAAAGCAGTTGCAGCTCCACAAAAATTTTTTGAGTTAGTTTGAAGTTGGTGTTTCTCCCTAGCCTCACAATAGCGGGCACTTTCCCACCCCACCTCCAATGAAACAGGCATTTCTGGATTTACTGGGAGCAGTTCTAGAAATGTTCTGGAAACACGGTGATGAAAGAGACATGCTTTGTGTTTCTGCAGCGTCCACTCACCCTCTTAACACCTTCCTAACAGAACCCAGGTTTTCCTTTGGGGATCCACCCCTTCCTTCTCCGTTACATAGCAGTCATGTAGATGTTTAAGTTGTCCCCCAGACCCAAGGGCGGGCCCCAATGATAGGCCAATCACTTCCATATTACCCTTTTTGTGACAGATACTAGGTTGGTCTTGCCAGAACAGAGCTGAAGGCTTTTGGGCAGTGACTGCAGGAAGTCATGGCCCCGCTTTTCCTCCCAGTGTGAACGAGAAAGGATGAGGCCCTGGCTGTATGTGATCATACAGAAAAGCCAGCTCAAGGACGAAGTAACACTGCGGGAGAACAAGGGAGGAAGATCTGCACCGCGAACAGAACACAAGCCACAATCCAGCCATTCCTGAAAGATACCACGCCGCCAGGGGCTTGAGCCACTAGCCCACTTCTGAAATTGAACATGGAACAGCAGTTGTTTTACTACTTGCAATGGAAAGCACCAATATATAAATATACGGTGTCATTAAAATTAAAAAATATATGTAAGTCAAGGGGGCTCCCTGGTGGTGCAGTGGCTAGGCTTTAGCGTTTTCAACGCCGCAACCTGGGTTCTATTCCCAACCAGGGAGCCAAAAACAAAACAAAACAAACAAACAAACAAAATATATATGTGTGTGTGCGTGTGTGTAAGTCAAAAAATAAATAAATATATATGTAAATATAGAGAGATACATATCTTCTTTTGTTTATTAATTCAACAAATTTTCATTGAACCCTGGTTATGTGCTAAGTGCTGAGGATACAATGATGAATATTCTCTCTCTGAAAAAGCAGAAATAATCAAACAGGCATCAGTTTTTTTAAAATATGAATAAACTGTGATGAGTGCTTTGAAGGAAAAGAACAGAATGCCTGAAAAGCATGGAATAGACTTCTGTGGCCGAGACACCAGAAATACAGGCTTCCTTGGTTGTTAGGAGATTATCACCGGAATGAAGGTATCCCAGTCAGGAACTACATTTCCCAGTCTCCTTTGCATTTGAATCGGGTCACATGATTAGTTCTCACCAGTGGAATGTGAACAGCAGTAATGGTTACCACTCAGGCTAAAACAGTTAAGAAATGGGTGTGTCTTCCTCTCTTCCCTCTTCTCCTATCTGTTGTCCATGTGGCAGAAGGGCTGCCATGGGTGGGTTTCAGGGCTGGAGCCTCAAGAGAGAGTGTAGCTTCTACCTTTGCCCCCTTGGAAAGCCAAGACTGCTCTGTAAGAAAGCTGATCAAGCCAAGAGGGAGGTGAGTGGTCACTTCTCTCATCCTGGTAGAGAGAATCGAGTCGTTCAGCTGGCAACCAGCAGCAACGATCAGGCATGGGAGTGAGGCTGTCTGGGACTGTCCAGCCCAGTGGACGCTCCAGCTGACAGCGGCCCTGCAAGTGAGCCCAGGTGAGATCAGCAGAGGAACCACACACCAACCCCCAGAATTGTGAGAAACAGTAAATTGCCGTTGTGTAAGCCACTGTGTTTGGGGTGGCTTGTCACCAGCGATAGATAACTGGAACCCAGGCTCTTCCGCATTTGGAATCCTTTGCTAAGAATCCCACCAGTCCGCGGCCACGACCCACATGCGCTTTAGAACTGCAAGGCCTCTTGCAGGCTCTCATGTCAGCCTCTCATGGCTCAGCTGAAGGAGCAGCATTCCTGAGCCCGGGGGCATTGGTGATGTCAGATGATGGATCCCAGGGGAGAGGAAGTTCATAGAGTTTTAGGAACTCCAAGTCACAAATCAAAGAAGCCTCAAGGGTTGAGTTCTGGGCACCTGGGTCCCTCCAGGGAGGACGGCACAGCAGGCTCTGGAAGAAGCACAAATGGTCGGAGGAAGCAGCTGAGGTCAGCTTCAGTGCATCCATGGAACTAGACACCAACTTCAGAACCCTGGGCCTCCCAGCATGAGAAGTGGGTATCAGGCTTGTGCCTAAACTCACCACTGGGAGGCAGCATGGAGCAACAGCATCAGACTCTGGCTTCTGACCCATCTGTGAGTTGAGTAGTCGTGTTCTCTCGGCTGGTTACTACTTCCTTGGCAAGACACTGAGCCTAGGTTTCATCATCTGTAAAACAAAATAATACCTACTTCACAGGGTTGTGGTGGAAGTTAACGTAAAGCCCCTAGAACAACCTAGAAGGTGGCCATCACTGCCACCAGTACAGACTTGGGGTACAGACCAAAGGAGGCCCTGACCTGGGCCCCATGCACTAAAGGACCCCACACATCACACAGACACTTAAATACGTACATGCAGAGACACACAGTCGCGTACACACATATACGCACAGGCGCCCACTGACACACACACTGAATTCGCTGAAAGGCCCGTCAAGGCCTCTGTCCCTTGCCGGGCACAAGGCGCTGGGGCAGTGCAATCCCCAGCCTTGCACATCCACTCTCATAACTAATACCCTTCAGGCATTTCTTGGCCTGTGTTCTCCAGACAAAAAGCAACTGCATCAAAGAGCCTGTGGACTCTGTGGTTGCCACATCTGTGATGGACGTGGCTTCAAAGGGAGACAGGGAGCAGCAGGAGAGCTGAAGGGTGGACGGACTCGTCAGACCCTTCCTGTCCGTGGCACAAGCGCGCCCGGCCTGGCGTAACAAAGTATTACGTCCCATGGGTTCCAAACACCCATTTTCCTGTGTCTGTTCATTTCCAGTTCAGGGGGTCTGGGGGTGCTGGTGAATTCGTGGGACGTTTGCCACTGTTTCACAGGGTGATGAGTAACATCTGATGACATCAAACCATGTGTATTACTCATAAATTTATATAAATGTAGGTCTACTCATAACATGTGTGTCATGATAGCAATTCCTTACATTGGCAACTAAGTGACTCTGAATACTGTAATTGCAAATCATTTTACCGTATTTTGCTGTGTCTAATGTGCACTTTTTAGCCCAAATTTGTGAGGGAAAAATAAGATGAGCATTATACATGGGTAGTACTAATTCTGTATCTATAGAAAGGTTTTTAATTCTTATATTTATGCTTATGAGTGAAAGTGTAACTCCAGAAATCAATAACAATGTCTGTAAGCAAAATAATACCCGGAATACAATAATCAGATTCTTTTATATAAAAAAAAAATTTTATACGTAAAATTTCTTGTACTATTCTTGTATCTATTCTTGTGTTTTGTAATTATTTGTTACATAAAATTTCTTGTACTATAATATGTTAACAAATAAATACTAAAATCTCTTTATAATACATAAAACAAGTACATAAATATAAACAAATAAAAATCTGAATTAAAAACTTAAAATGAAAGATTTTTTTCCCTGAAAGTTTTGGCCGAAAACATGGGTGCACATTATACCCAGCAAAGTATGCTATTTTTATTAAAATATTTGGCAAGATGTAATTAAATTTCAACAAAAAACTTTTTAAAAGCCTAATTCATTCAACTAATTTTATTTTAAAATTTTTAAATTCATTAGCTATAATTTATATTCTGCCTTTTAATTTTAACAGAGAACTTAGAGGATTTTAAAAGAAAAATCTTTTGAAAATACAGATTGAAAAACTTTTAATTTTTTTCTCTTTAAAATCACTATGTTTTTATGAAACAATTAGATTTTATTACACTTCAAATACAATTACATTTTTTAAATCTTTTAGGTCATTATTGTCAGAGGACACATATTACAGAAAAATGTGTTTATAACATATTTGGAGATTTTGCTGAAATGAAAGCATGAAAAACAAATGTTATGGAATGAATGTATAGTAATTTACAAAGTATGTGTGTCTATATTTTATGAGTTATTCAAACATTGACAGCCCATCAACAAAACACTCAGATACACACAATAATAATTCAGCTCAATCTATTGGGACACATTTCTGACTGTCAGTCACATGAAAACTGGTTTTCCATGTATTCTGTAACGTGTTGTTGGGAAAGTATGTTTAGACAGGACCGAACGTGCTTTATTTCCCAGTCTGCCAGCTTGATGGATGACTTTTAACCATTTAAACACATGGAATCAGCCACACAAATGAAGTATGGGGGTGAGTTCGACCACCACCCATCAGAACAGGCTCTTGAGGCCCCCAGGAAAGAAGGGGGGAGGTTCCAGGCAGGAAGGGGCTCCATAGAGGAGGCCCCTGAATCTGTGCTAACCAGTAATACTGCCGCTAACAGCAACAACAGTAAGTCCTCACTGTCGGACTGGCCTCCTCGAAGCGCTCTGTGGCTATCATGTCATTAACTCTGCCAACGATGTGACAAGGCAGGTACTGTTACTGTCCATCCCACTGGACAGATGAGGAAACGGAGGCTGTGGGAAATGAAGTCATTGGCCCAAGAGTCCCCAGTGGGCTGATGGTAAAGCCGGGCAGCCTGGCCCGGGAGCCCTCTGCGTCATCTCAGCCAGGACCCAAGGACAGTCAGGAGCATTTGTGGGTCAAGGGTCTGCTATTTCCTCTCCCTCCCCATGACCGCTGCACCCCTGAAGGCTGAGTGAAGGGGGCAGTGGCCTGATGCACTCACACCCCTCCCTAGGCCCTGCCCCACCGGAGTTGGTCCCAGCACAGCCCCTCCCTGTCACCTGATCTGTGGGCCATGCCTTTCAGGAGTCTAAGGTACACAGCAGGACACCTCCTTGTTTCAAACCTTCCCTTGCGGAAGACAAAGACCAACAAGGCGCAGCTGTGTCATTTTGTAAGGACGATGGTGATCTCATGGAAGATGCAGCAGGCCCACACCAAGGATTCTTGTTCCTTCCTCTCCTTTACCATGACGACCGCTGTACAACGCCGGCTCCCCCTGGAGGGACAAGCCTCCCTGCCATTCCGGTGCCCGTGGAGGCTCCCCCTGGGATGGAAATACCACCACGGGGGACGTCAGGGCCCTGGCCAGCATTCTGTAAGCGCTAGGTCACCTGTCCATCAAGCTCCCACGAAAGGCTGACTACGGGGTGAGTGGGAGGTCAAGGCCCCCGGGTCAGCTTCCCAGCGAATCACATGCTTCAAGGCCCGTCCAGCACCAGCCCAGCTACCCCAGCCTGCTTTCCGCCCCTCCTGGGTGCCGTGTTCCTCGGACCACCGGGCTTTGGCACAGGCTGTCCCTCTATTTTAACTCCACTACCCTCTTCACCCTCTTAACTCGCTGAGATCCCTGCTAAATCTTTTCTTCCACAGAGAAGCCCTCCCTGCCCTCCTGCCCAGATCAGATCCCCCATGAAATGCTCATAACCCCACGGAACATTCTGTCCAGCTACTCACCTCTCTGTAAGTTTTTTCTCAGCAGGTAATTACTAACGGCTGTCTCCCTACGGGACAGCAGGATTCATGCCTGGCTTTGCTCTCCCGGGTATCCCCGGCGCATAGTAAGTGCTCAATATAGTCACTGATGAACAGGTGGAGACTCCTTCAGGATTAAGGTCATCCCACTTTGCGGGAAGAATCTGCAGGATGCTTCAGGCTCTGAGAGAAGCAGCAGAAGCAGTGAGGTCAAGCAGATTAAGAGCTCCCAGCCCGGTGCCTGGCACACTGTAGGAATTTAGTAAATGGTCATTGTTTCGCCACTTTTATGGTGACGATGACGATAATGACAATGACTTTGAACAAGGGCAAGTTTACACCAGGGGGAGGAAGCCAGGGCTCTGTTCACTCTACTCAGCTCCACCCCGACCACCTGCCACTGTGGAAGTTAAGACCTGTCAAGTGGGAACAATAATCCTACTGCAGTGCTGGGGGCCCTGGCTCAGCCATACCCCAGCGGGGGAAGGGCTTTGAGCTCCTGGGACAGCAGCTGCCTCCTCTGTGGCCAGGGAAGGAGGGAAGGAGGGAGGGACCCAATATTTATGGGTTCCTCCTATGGCCACGGCATCCTCCCTGCAAAGGACTTTACACATGTCACTTCCTTTCCATCCAGTCCAAAACTCCAACTGGTAGGTCTAATTATCCCCGTATTATGTGTGACATATCTGGCCTCAGAGAGGTGACAAGATCATCTAAGTTTACACAGCCCCTAAGTGGTAAAGCTAACACTCAAGTCTTAATCCTGCTGATGCAGAGACAATTCAATCACATTCTGCCACTGAGAAAACCATAAAACCAACCACATTTCCTGAATGCCTGAAACTCTCCTCCAAGTCCGAGTCCTCCCAGTGCACTCACTTCAAACGTCAGCTGGAGACACCTCTGCCTGGGAGCCAGCCTGGATTTCTCTGCCTGGATTTCCTGCCTGACTTTGGTCCTACCATCCACAGTTCTCTGCCACAGGTACGCGCTGGCAGGGGCTTGCAGGGGCTTGCAGGGGCTCTGTTCTGGCCAGGCCAGGCTCCAAAACGACTCACAAAGGGATTGATTGTCTCAGCAACCTGCCCTGCCTGGGAAACACCCTGATGCAACTGCAGGAAGGTCTGTGAGCCCAGCCTCCCCAAGAATCAAAGCTAATTTCCAGTTGTTTAGGAGGCCTAACAGCTCCTTAGTGACTCACCGTTTGGGCTTTTGTGACCCAGGCCAGGAACCAGGGGCTGCCAGGAGTTGCCCTCATTAAAATCAAAAGCCAGCAGTGAGCACAGGGCGCCCCTTCTCCTAGGGGCAGCCATGACTGACAGCTGCTGGGTGCTCCTGGCCGGGTGGACTGACCTCTCCGGCCCCCCTCTACTCAGGGTGAGCAGAACCCAACGTGAAGAGTTCCAGGAGGAGCTCTGAGCAGGAGACGGGGGGGCGGGAGGCAGGGCCGCGGCCGAATGCACGTCAGTGCTCACCCTGCCTTCCTCTTGGGTCAAAAACCTTAATCCCAAAGCACTGCCAAGGATCCCTGCCACCGGCTTTCCTACCCCTGTCCTAGGTGACACCTCCCCGGGGACTCTCCGGAACAGTGTGGGGTGAGGAAACCAGGGCTGGAACTCCTTCCTGTCTGCTAGGGGGACCCAGCCTGTCCTCTGGGAAGGAGACTGATGCCGGGCCCCGAGTCAGCTCCTGAAGGGAGAGGCCCTCGGCCTGGTGGCGAAGCTCGGGGCTGCAGCCCGGCTTTTTGTCGTGGTCCCTGGGCGCTTTTGCTTTTGTTGAGCCCTTTCCTCCATTAAAAAAATAAAAAATGAAAAGCAAATGTTAATGCCCTCATTGGTTTGGAGACAAATATAATCCAGACTGGAGTATACATAGTCTTTCTTCTCTTCTGATTTTAAAGAAACTAAAACACTTTAGAGGCCCCTAAATGCATCGTGGGTGCTAGGCACTGTGCCTACTATTGGCAATTAGTCAAGCCCTTTGAACTGCCTGGCCCACATTCTGGCTCACCACGAACTTAGGCGTGTGCCTCAGTTTGCATCTCTGTAAAGTGGGGATGATCGTAGCACTCCCGTCCCGGGGCCGTGTGAGGCCTTGAGAGGCGCCGGGCACAGTGCTGGTGCCGAGTAAGTGATCGTGGGCCACCGACTGGGCTGCACGCGAGCTTCCCGAGCTCCTGTGAAGGAGGCAGGGGCGGAATGCCTTCTGTCCCCGTGATACGGGCGGGAAAACCGAGGTTCTGACCCAAGGAACGGACCTGCCCGGCGCCACGTCAGAAGTGATGGAATCGCGACTCCAGGGCCATAGATCAAGCAGTTCCCAGGCCCTGGACATTGATGGAAGTGGTTGGTCAAGTTGTCCCAGTCACAGACCAGGAACAGGAAGGGTAGGGGCAGGAGGAAGTCGCAGGCGAGGACAGGGGCGTCCAGCCTCCAGTGGACTCCGGGAGACAGCGACAATCAGCAAATGAGTCACTGTGGGCCCGTGGTCCGGCACTTCGAGATTCCTGAGCACGACAGAGCCAGGCCCTCTCCTCCACCCCTCCGACTGTGAGCACAGCAGCTCTCCCTGGGGGACAGCTGGGCCAGGGGGCTCCTGTCTCCCCTACCCAGCCCCGACCGTGACATCAAGAGGATGGAAGTTTCCAGTCCAAGCTGGAATGTGGGTTTTCCAGCTGACTCAGAGCCTACCTCCCCGGCAGCCACACCGCCCGGCCGCTGAAGGACTTGAGGAGACAGTGTACCCATCCGGGGGCATGTCTGCTGCTGCCCAGCCGGCCGGAGCCGGCCCGGGAGGGGGTGCTGGAGGAGCCCGCGGCAGGCGAACAGGACTCGGCACGTGGCCCTCCCGGACCACGTGAACTTGAGCTTCTCAGCCTCTCTGGGCCTCAGTTGCTGCGTCAGGAAAACGGGGATGAGACAAAGATACCAAGAACAAGGCGCACCCGGCTCAGAGCTCCGTCGGCACCAAGCAGGGTGACTTTCGGAAGAGGACAGGGGATGGGAAAGGGCAGTGAGACTGAAGAATGACAGACCGCGTCCCCTCCCAAAGCTGCCCGGAAGCGGAGCCCATGGCCCCAGGCTGGCCCCTCCCCTGGCGACTTGGCCCCGGTGTCAGGCCTGGGAGTGCGGTTGCATCACCGGGCATCAGGGGTTAATGATGGGGAGTGGACAGGCGCCGGGTATTTAACTAACTGGGCAGGTGCGCCGGGATCGGAGGTGCCCTGCTCCCTCCTCCTCCTGCAGCCCAGCTCCCTGCCCGGCCCCCTCCACGCCCCCAGGATGAAGCCGCCCCCTCTTCTGACCTGCCTTTCCCTCCTGGGTAAGTGGCCTTTGTGACCTTCTCCCAACCCTAGCGGGGAACACTGAGCTCCCCGGAGGCCCCTGAGCTGGCACTGGGGAGGGCGAGGTGGGTCATCCTGAAGCCAGGCCCGTGGAGAGGGGAGAGAGGGGTGGGGGGACAGGAGAAAGGGGTGGCTGGGACCTCAGACAGCACACACTGGGCTCGCACGATCTGTCCTCTACTTTAGCTTCCATTTTTGGAAGGATCTAGAGGATTTCGGGAGCCCGAGTGCGTTGGGAGCCTGGTCAGTGGCGTCTGATGAGACTTGGTGGGGACAGGGTGCTTCTGGGTGGACGAGGCTGCCCCCTGGGCGGTGCCAGGGGAGTGGGAGGGGGATCGGGTGCCCGGGCGTGACGAGGGTGAGGATCGTGGGGACGTTACTGCTGATTAGCGTTATTGGGGCTGGGCGTGAGGTGTCGTGGGTGGGGGTCAACCAGACATCTGGACTCAGGTTGGGGGACCTCAGGGGGCGCTCAGGGGTCTGATGGCCTGCACCCGCCCTCCCGCAGTGGCCCTGGCTGGCGGGAACCTGGTCCAGTTCGGGGTGATGATCGAGAGGGTGACAGGGAAGTCAGCGCTGCAGTACAATGACTACGGCTGCTACTGCGGCATCGGCGGCGCCCACTGGCCCGTGGACGAGACGGACTGGTGAGCAGGCGGCCCGGCGCGGGGTGGGGGGCCGCCCTGGGGGGGGCGCGGGGGGAGCATCTGGGAGAGGGAGGGGCTGAGACGCCTGGAACGAGGGGTGATGCTCCCAGGTGCTGCCACGCCCACGACTGCTGCTATGGGCGCCTGGAGAAGCTGGGCTGTGACCCCAAGATGGAGCGGTACCTCTTCTCTGCCAGCAACAGCAACATCTTCTGTGGTACGTGCGCAGCCCTAGAGCACCCCGACACTCGGGCTGGGGGGTGGCGTCAGACAGGAACCCCTACTGAGGGCGACGCCTGAGCCTCATCAGGGCCCACACTGGGCTGGAGGGCTGGGGTCTCCCCTCACCACAAAACTGGGGCAAAGCCAGATGCTCACCTGATACCCAGTCTGGAGAGCCCCGTGGCCCCAGGCACTGCGCCCCACCCAGAGGCATCCCAACTCGCCTCCGGGCAGAGAAGCCAAGGGCAGAGCTGAGCCAGGTCCCCAAGGAGCTGTCCTCACACAGCCTCCCCAGGCCTGGGGACAACTGCAGGTCACACTTGAGGGTGTGACCCCAGGAAAAAGAGAAAGCTTGGATGTGTGACGGCAGGCCATGTCCCCAGAGGCTGACTCCTGCAGCAGGGCTGTCAGGCTGGGCCCACGTGCTCAGCTCTGTCAGGCCCAGTGCCCACGTGGACCAAGGAGCTTTACTCAGGGCCCCGGACCTGGGGAAGCAGCCAGAACCAAGTGAGAACGCAGAGGGGTTCGGGCCACCCGGGCCCGTGGGGAGCCCAGCTCAGAGAACCCAGCCTGCTTCCTGCTGCAAAGCCCCGTGGGGCCCAGTGGGAGGGTCTGGGAGGGGCAGAGAAGGAAGACGCGGCTCAGATCACTGAGGTCTGTCCTGGTGGGGACGGGCAGAACCAGAACCAGAACCCCTGGAGGCAGATTTGGCTCTGAGATTCCTGCTCCTGCCGCCATCCCCTCAGCAAGGCCGCTTGGGCAGGTAGTGAGCTCCCCGTCACTGGGGTTCCTGCCAGGCAGGAGTGGCCACTTGTCGGGGACAGTGCTGACAGGATGCGTGAAGAGAGGGGTCAGGGGGTGTGGACACAGGCTCAGGGCTCCCCCTTCTTCCCGCCGTGTGACTTTGGGCTGGTGACCTAACCCTCGAAAGGGTGACTGCAAGCCCCTTCCAACTCTGAGTTTTGCTGAAATAGCTGCGTGGGTAAAACCCTCATTGGAAATGGGGACTGGCCTTTGAGGGGGGACATGATGAACCCTATGGAGCTGTGAGATGCAATCACGGGGATGAAAAGGAGCCAGAGCCATGTGGGCAGACAGAGGCAGAGAGAGAAGAGGCTTTGGACCCCTGGTGCCGGGGGCCAGCTCTGGCCCCAGGCTGGGTGTGGGAAGATTAAGGTAAATGACAGAAAAATTGGCTCTGCCCACTCATGGAGACGGGCACCGGGTCCAGGCAAGCCCCCAAGTTCGGTCTGGGCGTTGGCTGCTCTGGGCACACACAGAAGGCCACCTGGGATTGGGTGCCATCATTTCCCAGTGTTCTGTTCTGCTCAGCAATGCTTCACAGGGGACAGGAGTAGCCTAGAAATCCCTGGGGTGGGCACATGAGAGTGAGCCCAATGGTCTCTCTGGGGGGAGAGGGCAAAGGGCGGAAGAGGGGCTGGGGGTGGTGAAGCCCCCAGCTTCCTGGGTCCCAGCAGCCCCTCCTGGGCCCCTCACCCCTTCGCTCACCCGTGCCTGAGACATCCCCCGTGAGAATGAGCCTCCAGCAGAATGAGGGATGAGAATGTGGACCCTGGAGCAGCCCCATGAATGTCTGAGAGCAAGAGACTGGAACCGCTGGTCCCTGACTCGCCTATTCCGTCAGCCGGCAGGACTGCCTGTCAGCGACAGACCTGTGAGTGTGACAAGACAGCTGCACTCTGCTTTCGCCGAAACCTGGCCACCTACAACCGCAAATACGCCCATTACCCCAACAAGCTGTGCACAGGACCCACCCCGCCCTGCTAAGGTTGTGCTCTGCCTCCCCCCACCCCTGCTTCCCCCCACCCCACCCGTGCCTCCCCCAGGCCTCCCCAGGCCAGCACCTCTGCTGCTGGATTGCCCCAGACCTGGGGAAAGCAGCATCAAAGGCCCTCTCTCTGGAAAGTTCCTTTCCTGCAAACCCACCCCTCCCTGAGAGCACCCAGAGGGCAGCCTGGACCATCCCTGGCCTCCTAGGCACGGCTTCCTTGCAGGACAGGCCCTGCGCAGGGGCCTTTCTGCACCCCCAGACTCCGTGACCCACCCCTCTTCCGAATAAGGGAATAACATTTCTCATAATCCGAACGTTCTCTGACTCGCATTGTCGGATTTGTTTCACCTACAGTTGCGTTCATTCATTCGTATTTGTGGCACCTCCCACGTGCCAGCACGCGCTCAGCGCTGGGACACACTGAGCAAACCGCACGTGGGTGGGCCCTGCGGCAATCCCAACGCTCCGTCCTTTCAGGTTTGCATTCCAGTAAGTGTCTGTGGTTCTCTTTTCCTAACGTCCTACCGCCTTATCCCAGACGGTAGTGGCAATCACTGGCCATTATTGGCCAGTGATTAATGGAAGGAACAGTTCTGGTCACAAGGCGGAATGAGAGATGCATGAAAAATACCAGCCTAAAAATATTGTCCCCTCTATGTCATCAGGGTTCAAATCCCTCCCATTAGCAGATGGGCTAAGAGGGACAAGCAGCTGTAGGATCATCTTATGCAAATCTCCGCTTTGATAGACAAGCATCCCGGGGCCAGGGAGGGGACATTCTACCAGTAAGGGGATGTCCTCACTACCAGGCCAGTGTGCCTTCAGTTCTTCAGGACGGTACCAGCCACCGACGCTCGGACCCTCTGGTTGTCATTGTGGACGGTCCAGAGCAGCTGCCCAGGGCAAGTTGGGTTTCTGACCCAGGGAGAGGAGAAGGGAAGATCTCAGCCCCCCGGGGCCGACTCCGGCACCAGGAAGGATTTCATGCACCAAAGGATTCCTGCCAGACAGAATGCAGCCCATCCTGGCGTCGGTGTGCTTAGGCCGAGTCTAGTCCTAGATGTAGATACAGTATCTCCGCCTCCTATAATACCAAGGGTGTCAAAAAATATACACACATTTTAAAAAAGGAAAAAACTGTATTAAAATTGTAATAATATATACCAATAACAAAAGATGAATGCAAGTCACGTTTGACTTCTGCAACTACCAGAGGTGCTCAAAGTGGTGACCATCAGCATCCAGACACGACTGGTTACGGCGAACTACTGCTTGGGCAACGGTGACCCAAATGTCCACTCGTGTCACTGTGCGTGCCGTTTCAATTTCCTTCCAAAGTACCACCAGTGTACCCGGTTTTCTACGGTCCACCACATCCTCTAAGGTCCCCCATAGGTACAAGTCAAGGTGTGTTATGTCAGGACAATGTGGGGGAAATGCAAGCAACGTTCTCGAATTTCAAATACCACTTCCAAACGATCTGGCGCTCCTCGAATGACAACTGTGCTTGCGCCATTTTCTTTGACTGTCCTGCCCGTCACACGGTGACACTAGCGTTCATTTAATTAACGCCGTCTTTCGAGCGAATGTCAGACTACACACTGCCACCATAATTCAATTGAACTTCGAAAAGTAATACATAGATAACATCTCTTAAAATGTGTATACATTTTGGGCACCCCCAAAATGAATGATGATAAAATCTTTCAGGATTGGGGTGAGCTTATTCCGTGAGCTAAAGCATGTAAAAAGACATTGCTCACGGTGGACACAAGATAAAGAGAAAAAAATCAAAGAGGTGGTCGTCGTCGTCTTTCCAAGGCAAAACAGCTCTGTGCTAGCTGGCAAAAAGGGGGACAGGGCAGGCGTGCGGGCCTTGCGGCTGTGACCGACTCAAATCCTTGGTGAAGAACCCCAACTCGGGCAGTCGGGGGCAGGGCCGCAGCGCCTGGGAAAGGTGGTCCTGAGGCGCCCTCTGGTGTCCGTTTTGTTCAGGCTCCGTGGACCAAGCCCAGCTTTGCCTTACACCCCAACTTCTCCCCGGCGGGGCGAGGCAGCGTGTGCTTCCCTCGCAGTGTCAGTAATAACGAGGCTAAGAAATACCCAGCTAAGTCCTTAGCACCGCCTGCTGCGTAACTGGGACGCACAGGGAGAAGGAACTGACTCGGGAGCAAGGGGAGAAGTTAGGTCCTGGGCGCACGGGGTTTCAGGTGGCGATGGGACAAGGACCTGGTGATCTAGCAGTGGTGTAACCATCCGACCAAGTGAAAATGGGACTTGAGGACAAGACTCCAGTACACCGGCTATGACCTTGACCACGGATTATGGCGTTACCCTTTGCTTTCTCAGAGATCAGTAAGTGTTTGGCGAATGAAACAATGGGTTTGGGTGAATCCTGTTTACGTGTGTGCGTGTGTGTGGGTTTGCGTGTGTGGGGGGTGTGTGCATGTGTGTGTGTGTCTATAACACACACCCTTGATTTCTCACTGCTGACGTGTGGAAAGGACTGAAGAAAAGGAAAGAGAACTCTGAACTAGAGGTCAGAGGGCCCAGGGACAGACCTCTACTCTGCCACTTTGCAGCAGAGCATCTGCCCTAGAGCCTGACCTCACTTCTCAGTGTGGCCCATGGCCAGCAGCTGCGGCACCATCAGGAGCTTGTTAGAAATGCAGAATCTTGAGCCTGCCCCCAGACCTGCTGAGTCAGAATCTATAGGTTAACAAGTCCCCCAGGTGATTTGTGTGGACACTAAAATCTAAAACATGCTGCTATTTGGCCACGCCCTTGTTAGAGATGTGAGCCGAGGGCAGCAGTGACAAGCTTTGTTAGGCCCACGCCCGGCTGCCTCACAAACGGGGAGAGAGCAGCAGCCCGGCCGGCCGTGGGGGGAGGGAAGATGTGTAGGTAAGGGGGTGTGGTGGGCAATGCAGGGGAGAGTATAGGTGGTGGTGTCTGATGGGTCAAGGATAGGTTTCGGTTTCCTAGATTAGGATGGGTTTCCCGAGCTGAGCTGAGCCCCCTTAAGACAAGGGAAGGGAGAGAGAGAGGGAGGGAGAAAAGGAGAGAGGGAGGGAGGAAGGAAGGAAGGGAGGGAGGAGGAGAGAAGGAGGGAGGGAGGGGGAGAGAGAGGGAGGGAGAGGAGGGAAGGAGGGAGGAAGGAAGGGAGGAAGGGAGGGAGGGGGAGAGGGAGGGAGGGAGGGAGGCAGGCATAGGGCTACATCAGGCTGGAGAGGGATTGTTACCCGAATGTTTCATAACTTGCCTCTCCAATTTTGATAACAGGATTTGGATTGGTTTTTGCTTTTGTTCCCTGTTTAGTCCCTAACAAAAGCTATTCACGTAGTATTCAGTTAAGAAACTTGCTGAATAAAGTGATTAAAAATCACATTGGGGGAGTTCCCTGATGGTGTAGTGGCTTAAGGTTTCAGCACTGGCACTGTCAGCGCTGCGGCCTGGGTTCGATTCCCAGTCAGGGAGCTACCCACATACCAAAAAGCAAAAAAAAAAAAAAAAAAAAAAAAATCACATTGGAATTCCTGAGTTAAGAGTCCAATTATGATGTTATGGATTCTCACCTGCTTCTTTGGGGTTCTTGCCATGTCTCCGTCCCCTGCACCATCAGTGGGTCCCCACTGTCTGCCAACCCCTGGCATTCAGACTTGGTATCATGCACTTTCCCAGCCTCGGTTGTGCAGCCAACAGGCATTTCTCTGTGCTCACCACTCCTGGAACACGCCCGCTTCCCTCCTGCCTTCGGCCGGTCGAGGAGCTGCCCTGTCACAGACTTCTCAGCACCACGTGCTTTAAGGCACATCTCAAATGGCAGCTTCTCCCTCCTCTGACCTGCTGAGCGATGCGTTTATGCTTGAACTGGGGTGCTGCTAACCCCTTGTTTGGGTTCCTGTTTTGGGTTCCTATATGGCAGAGGCAGGCTGCCCTAGGTTCAAATCTGACCTTGGACCCATTGTTTATTCTCTCGTAAAATGGGGGTGGAACCATCAGTTTTACAGAATGGGTTTAAAATAAAACAACGTATTCAATGAGCATCACAGAGGCTCCATCTAGACAAGGTCACTTTACATAGTTTTGCCTGCCCGATTGTCTCCATCACACAGTAGATGCTAAATAAGTATCTTTCAATTGAACCCACGACACGATAATTGGAACTATTTAGGGAATCAGCATCACACATACAATGCTGTACTAATTTATTTGAATAGGCCCTTGGCTCATGACTCCGAGTGCTCATTTATCTTAAGTGGACACGTGTTTGAAAATCATTAACCTTCAGTGCCCTGAGATGATGTCCCAGGGGCAGAGGAAGCTGCCTGGAGAGACAGTGCACGGCCCTGATCTCAGAGGGCTGCTGTGATGTATTCCAAGGTCAAAACGCACACACAGGCTGACGCCTGACACTAAAACGCAGTCAGGGTGGACCAAGTACACCTGGTCTTTGGAATTCATTCAGCAAGAAAAGCATTCGTCTTCCAATAGCAAAAGGCACGTGGGAAGCATTTAAATAGTTCCCAGCCTCTCCCCAAACTAAGTGCATATCCTTAATAAATTCTGTCCCCCTCCAGGGCTTCATTTATGCTGGTCCTTCAGTGCAAGGTGCCTTGGCTCCCAATTTCTATGCCCTATCTCCCCTTTCACGCCTAGTCCAAATGTCACTTTCTCCACCAAGCCTTCCCTGAAGCCCATTCTGAGGTCACAGCTGTCCCATCAGTACCTTCTTCAATGGTATGTGTTCTCTTGGGTCACTTTACAAGTCTACTTTCACTACTGGACTAAAAACTTCCTTGAGGACGGGGTCCACCTTTGAGTCAATGCCCAGCAAACAAGGACCCACACACACAGTAAAGGCTCAGGAAATGTGGATGGATTCTCGGATGTTTGGGTAGGTGAATAAATTGAAAAAAAACTGGAGTATCTTGAGATCTCTACCCTAGGGAGTTCAGACAGGTTTCCTCAAGGTGGGAAAGTTCTTTCTGTCATGCCAGAATCTATGAAGCAACAAGATGGGTTTTGATCTTTCACAACCAAAAAGAGTTCTGAGTCCCTGCATCAGTATGGTGCAAGAGTGCCCACTTTGTCCAGCAGTCCAGATAAAACCCTATTGGAGCAGAGCAGGTCATGACAAATTCTGACAGTCCATCAAGGCGCGCACACACCTGTGTGTTAGGGAGCAGGGCCTGTGGTGTGTCTGGTGAACAAGGTAACTTTAAACCTGGATTTCCAGCCTGGCTTTCTCCTAGGCAACCATGAGCAGTTACTAAGAGACACTTTTCGCCTCATGGTATTTCAGTCTTTGGCTTCATAAACTGTCGACTCACCCAGTCAGCAATGCTGTAGCCTAGAGCAAAGTGTAAATAATGAACCGTGTTTGCTAATTATTCCCTGCCTGGCCCAAGCACATTCCTGTGCTTACAGACATCCAGTCTCACAGACAGAACCTTACAGGTCCCCTAGACCCAGGCAGGAAGCCCCTCCAACACCACCCAACCTCGTAGGGTGCCCCCACCCGGGTGAATCACTACGAGGATAGAATTAAGGAGGCCACTGACATTTCCAATTAGGGGACAGGGATACCAAAATCGGGACATCACTTTAATCCTGGGCAGGATCTTTCAGAAGGAACCTCAGTTGGGTTTACCGGTCCAGAACCTGGGCTTACGGGCCCAGGAACTGGGTAGCATCGTGCACCCAGAGGTCTGTTACAGAATGAGGTGAACATCTCACAAGGACGAAGAACCTCCTTGCAAGCAGCCGGAGAATTCTTTCCGTCATCTTGCGTGGCACTCGATACGTTCTGTGTCCAAGTACTGAGTCACTTCAAAGGCTGCTTGATGAGGATAAAATTCAAACAAGACCGAGTGGGAGTCCTGCGGCCAAATTCGCAAAGCCAAGGCGAGGCCTGGTGAGACCGCACTGGTCTTGACCTTGAGGCTGACGGCAGCCCTGGTGTGGGCTGGGCCCCTGCTAGATTCGCTGAGGGACTGCCCTCCCTCTGGATCTCTGTGGCCATCCTTTCACCTGCCCGAGGACCTCTTCTAGGTGAGTCGGGGCTCCAGTCACAAACGTGCGTGTGTCTGGCAGAGGTGGCTCCTCCTAGAATGGGGTTAAGCTGACCCTCAGGGTGCTGGAGAAACCCCATGGTGGCAGCCACCCACAGCTGCTCCTTATTCAGACACTCCCAATTATCAGAGATGTTCTTAGGTACCAAGCAGGAACCCCAAGTGTTCTGTCCTCAAGGATCACTAGGCCAGTGTGCACAGTGGCCGTACTCACCTGTACTGAAGCTGCACACTGCTGTTCTGAGCTCAGTGAGGTCCCAAACGACTATACACTGGATCAACAGTTGGGTGCACACACGCGTGCACACATGCACACACACACCCTTCCATGCAAAGGTCTTTAAAAAGGACATTCTGCAGGATGCTCTTTCAGACTCACGCAAACAGCAGTCAGATAGACAAACCAACTTGCAACTTTGTCTTTAAACTAGAATTTATTGGTATACAAAACTCCATTTCATAGATAAAGTGGCACATCTTTGCAGCTTCTATTGCACCAAGTATTGAAAATTAACAACACAAAAAAAGAAACGTTTGGTTTTGGAAACACTGCAAATAGCCAAGTACAGTACTTCAGTAAATAAAAAATAAAATGGTTCAGATGAACACAATCTGTGGAAAGGAACTACCTAGAGGAAACGGACTGCGAACATCAGACAGGGTCACATTTCTCCCGTCCAGCTCCACAGACAAGGCAAGGCTGCTGCGTCTATGGATCGTGGCCCCACGGAGGTCTCACATACCTCCAGCCTGAAGCTCGAGCGAGTATAGTGCAAGCAGAGGAACGAGAAGGCTCCTGAGCCTGTGAAGACCCCTGTGTTCTCCACACACACACGTGAAAAAGGGGACTGACACCCACCAGCACTTGGACATCAGCAAGAGGAGCATGCAGGTCCAACCCCTGACTCTTTTCTTCTCTCACTGAACTCAGTGCTGGTGGAAGATGCTGGAAGGACAGTCAGGGGGTCCGAGGGCCCCGCCCACCAGGGAAAGTAAACAAGGAGAGTAGGGAGATGTGGGGAGCGCTCTACCAGCATTCCTCAAGTTGGGTCAAGGGACCTGCCAGGGGATCAAACTGCAGGCTGAGGTCTGTGACTGAGCTCAAATGATTGTCATGGACGGCTGGCAACAGTGACCTGCTGGTCACTAACATACAAAGGGTTAGGGGCAGAGCACACAGGTTCTGTCCTGTGACCATACTCTCCATGATCGCCAGCACAGTGAGCAGAAAGAGGTCTGCCTCACGGTACGCCCTGCTTAAAACAAAATCACCAAGCAGAAGTTCAGGAATGTACCCTTTACTGGTACCACCCCCGCCCCAAGTCACTTTGTGAGGACGCTAAACATTTTAATCAAGCTGCAGAGTAGTCCTAACTGGGGGGGCGGGGGGGGGGACAAAGAGAGAGAGAAAGAGAGAGACTAGAAAGTAATCCCTTAGAGAAAATGGTTACTAGCCTGAGGGTTTTCCAGAAAATTCCCTTCGGGACCCGCAGGGCCAGCTCTGCGGCCCACGCTGTGTGAGCACTTTGTGACTAGTGCCCAGTATCCCCACTTCAAACCCATTACCCGCGCGCGCCCCCTCTAATATCTAATATGGTGGCGGAAGATTTTCTATAATTTAAATATGCCATCTAGATCTTTAATTCAACATCAGAGGGAAAATACAGTTTGCTTTAGAGTCAGGAAAACATCCCTTGTACAAAGTGCCGTGACAAATCACCTCGGGCGCTGTCACCAGGCCCCCCCACGCCCGTTCTGAAAGCTTAGCCGAAACTAACAGCAAAGCGGACAGGCCGCAGGCGGCGGGGTCTAAGGGTCTGCGAGAGCCTTGAGGTAAAAAGGCAAAGAGCTACGCGGCTACCCAAAGCGGGAGTCTAGGAGTGCCACGGATGTGACACACGAAACCAAGACGCTCCATCCCATGCCGCCCACAAAGATGCCTTTGGTCGGGGTGACTTCTCTGACTGGGCATCCAGGTCTCCTTTAACCAACTGAAGATTCGAGTTGAACATGTCACAGAGGTAAACTGATGGCCTTCTTTGCTGACCCAGTAAAACCCAGGCAGAGTCTAGGGAGTTGCTCAGAGTGAGAGAAACCGCACATCGACGACAGGGACTCACTGCGAGTACAGTTCAATGCCAAAGTCCATCTGGTATCTACCTACTTAGTAAGCGAGCAACTCCCCCGGCTTCGCGGGGCCCCTCCCACCCCACCACACCATCTCATGCTGTAAAAGCCCCCAGGAAGCAGGCAGGGCATTGTCAACGGCCTACGCAGGGCTCCCTCGAAGCCCAGCTCTAACTGCCCCACCGGGGAGCTCCCACCCCACCAGCCCTCGAAAGGAAAACACAGCTCATAAAAGCAACTACAGACGCCCACAGCTCACATGTAAGATCCTTCTTTCTGCCACAATTCCTCAACCAGCGCTCCGGAAAGCCTATGTTCCTACCACCGAAAAGTTAAATACACACATACATTCTACCTCCCTGGTATCTCCTGGAGGCCAACTATATTTCTTAGAAATGGTGGTTCTACGTGGTTTTAATACATCTACCTCTCTAATACAAAGCTGTTGCCACTACAATTTTATTTCCTATTTTGACCTTTAAAAAAATCTTTTTTTTTTTTAATTCATAAAACCTTTCTATACAGTTTGTAAGACTAGTAAGCAGCTATGGACCACTGCCCCATCCCTCTCTTGTGCCTCAATAAAAGCTACTGAGAAGATCCCATGTAACATAATCTCTAAGAGCCAAGACAGAGCACAGAGGTTAGGAAAGATTCACTTCCTACTGTGAGAGCACACACGGAGCTGCACGAGGTAACGGTTACTGACAGCAGCCGTCCAGGACCGAGCACACCAGGCCCCCCCTGTGGCGGCCGGTAAAGTCATTTTCCAGCACGTACTAAGGCAAACCCCGTGTGCGGATGGATCCCACACACTTCACACTTCGGTGAGACTGAGGCAGTGAAGTCTAAATTCCAACGCTTAGCTAGAAGGTATCACTAAAGTTGGATACATGTACCCCATTCCCATAATTAGCATACTAAACACAGACCAGTTATAACTGGAAAGCTATGAAACAGCAATAAAAGAAAATTACTGAAGTCACTCGATTAGTTTTTAAAACTGCTGTTATTTTACCCCAGAAATGCTGAAGCCTGTTACGAGAATTGGTAATTTATAAATAAATGTCCCCAGTATTCTTTATTAACTTTTTAGCAGCTTCTAAGACTTCTAAAACCCAGTAGGGCCCAAGGCCACCTTCATTAACCAAATATGTAAAGCAATTCTTCTACTTCTGACAATGGGTCTCCCTTAAGCTATTTCTGACTCCTAATTCTGCTAAATTTCTGGTACCTGATCATAATCCTCCAAGAGAATCTGGTCTTCTGCACTCTCGTAGCACAACACAGACAGGAAAGAGCATTCATTCAGCCACAGTTAGGAATCTGCCCAGAAACAGTAGATCCTAAGGCAGGGCTGGGCAAGACATTGATCACGGTCCACCAGTGGCTGCCCAATTTGAAAGTGTCACAGTGGGTGCCACACCACGCCAAGGCCTAGTGGCCAGGCAGCTGGTCATAAAAGAAACATTTTTCACACACACGTGTATGGCCGCTACAGGCGAGAAGAGGCTCTTCGCAGTCGGGGCGGCTGTGTATACCTGAGCAAGCAGAAATAAACAGCTGGTGGACAGTGACACCTGGAGAAAATCAGCAGCAGCCCCTGGCCGGGCCTAAAGCATTGAACCTCACCCACTTGGAGATAGTCAAGCAACAGAGACCCTTCACTTGTCTGGACTGAGTTTTAGAGCCTCAAACTTGGGACTCCGCAAGGTGCAAGGAAAAACAGCTGTGTTCTTTCTCAACCTGCTGAGCAGCACAACGTCATACCAGGAAGAGCCCAAACCACAATTCCAAGATGACTGATGCTCCTGCTGCAAAAAGTTACCAAAGAATAAAAGCAGAAAAGTAAAATACATCATTAAAACTGAAGAGAGCAAATCGCACACTGATAAAGACAATTCTCTGAATTCAGGGCCAGCCCCGACAATATGTCTACACATGCCAAAACCTTTTTATATTTTTCCCTTCACCCTGGAACTATAATTTTGAAATCTGAGGGGGGGGGGGGTAACTAATAATTTACCTTTAGGTTCAGCATCTATTTGTCTAAATATTAGGTCCCCAAAAGGCACAGACCGTCCGAGACTGGCCACTTCAGACACTACAGCCTTGAAGTTCACATCCATGCAAGTCGGTTTTAGGAAACACATCCTGCCCGCGTCCATCTCTAGTTCAGAACTGCAGAGTCATTCCAAGTCCTCAGCCGAAGTTCATTCTCTGCCCTGCTGGTCTCGCCTAAGTCACTGATACCCAGTGGTGGGTGCCGGAGAGTTTTTCCAACACTGGAATCCCAAACAGGGTTTACATAAAAAGAAAGAAATGCAGCATTTCTATGGAACTTCATTTTCACAAAACTAAGAAAATTTAGCAAGAGGTCAAGTTACCTCTTGTTTCCCTGAAGGCATCTAAGTCTAAAAAAGCAGGAAAGAAAATAGTTTCATAAAATGTGACCATGAACAGCCCTAGCGATGCCTACAGACACTCTCCTCCTACAAAGCAAGCCGCTCTTCAGACTCCTCCCAGGCAAACACTCAAGAACCCCGATGTCTCCCTTCACAACTATGGGCCCTGCTCTCCATACTATCAGAACCCCAGAAATGCATCATGAGCAGTAATACCCATCTTCCCACTGTCAAGAAACAAGTACCAAAAATTCAACACTATCAACTTCCCAGCAAAGCCCCAGCCTAATTAACAGTCAGGCGCATGTGTCATATGGCTTCAGTGTAAACGAACTAACAGCACCTGCACCCCACCTGAAACGACATCAGAATCAGGAAGGAGAGCACAGTTGTTTAATTTCCACCCTGACTACAGACCACACCCCGTATCTTATTACTTTGGGAGAACACTTCCTGAATTATCTTCTGATTAACGTGGATTAAAAGAAAATTAAATCTAAACATGTTCCTGAGTCAAAGATCATTTATAAACTACCCTGTACATTAATATATCTGTTTGAAAAAGGAAAGAGAAACAAAGGAAACTTGTCATTCTGCATTTCTAGCAATGATTCTAGATTACTTGGTGAACACTTACATCCAAACCCACCCGAGTGGTAAGGTCACTGCCCTCTGATTTTCAGGGTAAATGAAACCACGCACTAACGGGTTTTCCTGACCTAAGTAGCCACTCCTAAAACTCAGTGTTTTAACTGCGGAACGTGAATGACTTCACTGCACTTTCACAAAATAAAACACATCACCAACAAAACTGAACAATGGAGAGGCAGCCTGAAGGACACTAACGCAGTGGGTGGGCTCATGGGTAGCCCTGTGGGCCGTGTCCCGAAGGGCCGGCGTCCCGGGAAAGCCTGCCCACAGTGCTCCGTGTTCCGCTCGCTTCGCACGACTCCCGGCAGGCCAGTCAGATGCTGAGAGCAGCAAAGGTCTTCACCAAGGTGACCTGTGCGTTCGCATCTGCCTCACTTCTGTTGTTGTCCCTGTGGCCACTCCTGCTCCCTAGGGCTTTATGACGGTGCCTCTCCTCCTGTCGCTTCTTCTTCTCCAGGCGCTGCTGCTCTCTCCTCTGTCTGTTGGTGACCTGAAAGGGAAGACGCTCCATGAGTCGCCCGCTCAGCTGACGCGGGCGGCCACCTGCTGAAGGGAGATGCAGGCTGACAGATGCTCAGGGCACAGACCGTCTTTCACCAAGAACAGAGAAAACCCACCCCACAAACCAAAAATAAACTCTTTTCCATTACTGCTCAAATTCACATTTAAATGTACATCCGTTTGCTGAGCTAGCAAACAAAATCAATTCCATTCTCCTCATAAACCAATTCAAAATGACCTAAAAAAATGTTAACCCTAGTCCAGCAAGAGATGGCCCTCAAACATGCCACAGGACACCTTTCTCTACATCATTTAACACCCCGGGCAACCCCAACAAATTTCTCAGAAGCTTACTGCATTTTTGCCTCTGCCTGTCGCTTTTTACATAATGTTGCATTTTGGTAGAAGAACTTCTTGGTGGAAGTCTTTGAAATAACTTACAAATTCAGTTAAAATGAATGGTGTCATATACCACCCATGGGAGTTGGGGGTGGAGGGGAGATGTCCAACCTTTCTGGGAAGCACCTGACAATTTACCAAAAAGCCTTAAAGAGTGTCAAATACCCACGCCCTTTAACCTGTCAAGTCCTCTTCTGAGATGCTAGCCAATAAAATAATGCAAAATGCAAAGATTTATAGAAATCAATTATGCAGATGGCAGGATTTATAAAAGCAGGGTTTTATAGTGTGAATTCACATGGAAAGCACACACACACAGCAGCATCAGGTGAGGAAGGACACACTCGTACGTATATACACAGAGTACCATTTCGGGCGCACTTCCGTCCTGTCGTCACTGCACACACCAAACAGGACAGGCAAGGTTTTCACTCTGCTTCCTAGTACACCATATGCGTTCCCCACATTTCCCACATTAACTGCTTTTATAAACTCCAACAAATTCTGCATCTAAAATGAGCTCCCAGTCCCCACCACCACCATCTGCCCTCATAGCCGCACCTGTCGTACCTTTGGGCACTGGCTTTTATTTGCTCTGCTTTCTTCACTAGGGCTGGCCCGCGCCTTATTGTTTCCAGTCCTGCCTTCATTTAAGCCCTGATTTCCAAAAATTCTGGTGCCACTGCCACCCTCCTCCCATAATGAGCCACTCTGCTTCAGCACGCGGCCACTGGACTCAAGATTCTCCTCCGCATCTTCCAAAGAAAGACATTTCATTAAAATTGAGGACCTAAGAGAATTACACAATTCAATCATTGTTAAATGACTCCAAAATCACCTGGGTCCCTAGATCACTGTCATTTGAGAAAGTAAGCTTCCTTGAGGCAAATTCTAACATCAAGCCAATATAGTTGAGAACACAGGGAAGAATGTTAGTAAAATTTGAAAAAAATTTTAAAATATCATGTTGACCAGCCATTTCATCAGCTTCCGACCAGCAGAGCATTTTGTTTCATTAAACTACTTTTTAACATGAATTTTTTGGGGGAAAATCTTTCATCTGTACCCAAAACCAGAAGAGAAAGAGGTTCTAAGGCTGTGCTATTCAATACAGTAGCCACTAGCTACATGTGGCTATTTAAATTAAAATGAAATACAATTTAAAATTTCATTTCTCTGTCTCAGCCATATGACAAGCACGTATCATACTAGACAGTGCTATTTAAAAGTCACAAAGATCAAGTTACTTATTGCTTTCTAAGAAGGTACAGCAAATATACAAAGTGGATAATAAAACATCCAATCACACAGAAGACTATAATGCTAAGAGCAGTACCTGGCACATAATATCTGGCAATAAGTATTGAAATCATTTTAAGTAAATGGCTTGAGAAAACAATTAAGATATCACATCTTTTTACATTCCTGTGTCATAAAATTAAACTCAATCTAAGTAAAAATAATTCTGAATTATCAACAGTTGACAGGTGCTAGTAATCTAAATATTTTCATCAGAAAAATAAGGTATTTTTTTCTCCATTCAATTTTATTTATTACTTTGGTTTTATAAAGGAATCTTACTTCTAAAAGGATAAACTTTTCCCTGACATTCTCCATCCTTCCAAAACTGGGTTAGTGGCCAACTCCATTATGTATCATTGTGCCAGTTTACTTATCTGTCTCCACCACCCTCACCCCTACCCCTAGATTATACCCCCCCTGCTGCAGGGCTAGGACCTAGTGAAAAATGCCCGCATATAGAAAGTGCTCAATAAATAGCTGCTAAATGAATGAATAAATGACAGTATAATTATTACCTGTGACTTAACTGAAAACAAACATTTGGAAAATTACCAATACAGTCATTTTGAAAGCTTATAAATATCAATCGTGGACTTACTATTTCTTTTCCCTTGGTTCATCTGCAGCATGGCAACTATTGCAGATTCAATATTATAATTTTCAGCTTCCAGGTTCTGGACTATCAAGTTAAAATCCTATCCAAGAAACAAAGGAATACTTCAAGACTCTAGGTATACTTTTTTTTTTACCTGTCTCTACTTCAACAATTTGATAAACAAAATGATGTAATAGTGAGAAATGAAATACCAATTTTTAATAAGGCTGGTCACCTGAATAACCAGTTAATATAAAAAAAATAAATCTACATACTTCCTCAGGACTTTTGAGCAGTATTGGGTAAAGTCCAGCAAACAGGAGAGAGATGAATAAACAGCTCTCATTAATTCATATCACGCCACCTCATCAAACTACAAACATCCTGGGCTCATGCTGGCCTGTCAGGTGTTGGCATGCGGAGTGGCACTGCAAAACCAGCAGGCAAACTACACAGCAATGCTCGCTGACAAACCACCACCACCACTGCGTGGCAGTAATACTAACTGAGCAGCCCGTCGCATTGCAAACTTTCTGGACAGCATCTTCCACTTCGTCTCTCAGGTCATCTTCCACGTCCTCTGACTTTGTCTTGCTCTTTTCTCTTTTATTTGATTCATCTTGATGAAGCATCTGAAACTAAAAGAAATGTAAAGAGGAATAATCAGGGACCGCTAGCAAACTCTGTTCAGAATCAACATAGGAAAACACCAAAATCTCAAAAACCATTCAGCCCACCCCCATAGTATATGAAAAAAGTGGCACTTTAAATCAGTGAAGAAAAGATGTATAATTAATAAATGGGTACAACAAGGTAACTATAAGGAAAAATGTAAAGTTGGATCTATCTATCACACCTTTATATGAATGTACATTCCAAAGAGAGACAAGATTTCATTTAAACAACAACATAAAAGTACTAAAATAAACTATGGGAGAATTCTTTGTTAACCTCAGAGTGGCAAAGACATTCCTACAATGACCCCAAACCCAGAAGACATGTAAGAAAATCTGGTAAGTTTCGCCCCATAAAAATCTAAAACTCCTTCATAGCAAAGACCATAGGAAAAAGAATAAAGGATAAATGACAGACTGTGAAAACAATATTTGCAACTCATAACACAGACAAAGGCTGATTTATCTAATATATACGAATCTCTTAAAAATCATTAACAAAACTTAATGGGGAAAAGTGGGCAGGGAAAATAAATGTAGTTCGCAAAAAAGGAAATACAAATAGGTCTTAAACACAGGAAAAGATGTATAACTCACTAATAAGAGAAATACAAATTTAACTGTTAAGAAAACAATTTGTTTCCTAACATACTGACAAAGATTTTAAAAATCTGATCACTCGCTGTGCTGGCAAAGGTGCAAGAAAAGACATATATTGCAAGTGGGAGTAAAAATTGGTAAAACCTCAACAGAGCAATCTGGCAACAGCTATGAAAATGACAAGTCCTTTGACACAGTGGGGACCTTCTAGGAATTTATCCAAGAGGTACACTCATACATGTGTGAAAAGATGTACTTGCTCATAAAAGCGAAAGTCTAAAAGCCTCCTGAGAGTACTTCAATAAGGGGCTGGTCAAACACATTATAATGCACCCATACAACAGAACGCTACACTGCTATGTGGACTACAAGCACATACATGCATATCTGCTTGATATACAAACTATCTCTAGATTTTATGATACACTGATAACACTGGGTGCACCCAGGTAGGTGAACAAAGGTGGGAGAGTGACTTTCACGACACATCCTGTTACACATTTTTAATTCTAACCCATGGATAAATATTACCTACTCAAGAAATAATTTTTCAGTTATTTTTTTTAATTATAAAGAAAGTACATAATATGAGAAAAGGCTTATGCAATAATGTTAATTTTTTAAAAAGCAGGAAACAAAGCTATATAACAACCAAAACAACAAAAACTGTGTTGACATAGTTGATTTTGTGCACTTGTTATTTTCTTCTTCACTTTTTCCATAGTTTCCAAACCTTAGATACAAAGCATGGATTGATTAATTTTAAACACATTAAACATAAAAGTAATTCAAAGTTTTTATACAAATTATATTCATGTAATCGTAGCTATCAGCTATTAGGGAAAGCAAAAGAAATACAAGTAATTTTTGTCTTTCACTCTCACCTGAGCTAAAAAAATTTTTAAATCAAGCTCACAGATTCTTAAAGGGCAACTTTCCAATAAAAACATCACTGGTTTTTAGCTCCAGGTCTGAGCCTGGTCCCTTCGGGGGTGAGAATACAGAAGGAAACAGAGGCCTCACTCACATCAGTCTGGAGGTGTGCCGGGGCTTCAGAGTTGTCATTGATCCTCCGGACACTGTCATAGTGCTCTCCGTACCGATACGCGATGTGTAACTCCCGGCCGCTGCTTTTGCCCGTACCACGGATCTGCAAGCACATGAAGGCAGCTGCCTGCAAGAACTTGTGGACAGTGTCAACTTCTGGAGAGAACTGACACCCAGACTGCTCAGGAAGCCCAGTCCACAGGCTCTATGTGGAAGGAGTTGGGAACATGGCTATAGTATGCCCTGAGCAATTTCTGACTGATCTTTCTCCCATCCATGTATTTATGTTTCAATGTGCTTAGTATGGAACTGTACGGAAATAAATTCACATAAAAACACATATTCAAAAAGCAGGGGCAGATTTACAATGAAGTTAAATAGGCTTAAGTTTCAGGGCATTAGCACCCCTCACCTCATCCCCTCAGATGCACAGGCCCCTACTAGAGGGAAGGCCTAAGGGTGGATGCAGATCTGTTGGGCCTGAAGAGCAAACAACTTGGAATCCCGCTATGAGAAAAAAAAAAAATACAAGATTATAAATATTATAAAAGTGCTAGAACAAATCCCTCCCAGAACCTTGAAAGGGAGCCACTTATGCATCATTAGCTTCACAGTAAATCCACCCATGTTGCTCAAACAAAAACAGTATTTTTCCATCAACCACATACTGAGAAATATTAACAAACTCAAATCTCCCACTTACATCAATTTCAAAACACAATTATTTATAGTCAAGCAGCAATACCGCATGGCACAACCCAGACACTACTCACAAGGTATTCTATGTGACTGGCACCCCCAGAGCACAGCCCAGCAAGAATGGTGCGCTCTAGAGTCATGCAATAACAGAAGCCCTGAAAGGTCCAGCCTTGGGTACACCTGCTCCTCAAAGAACACCACCTCAACAGAAACTCTAAAGCGATTCTGAATGTCACTTAGAAAGCCCAGTAACCATTTCTTTTTCAAAATTCTAGAACATTTACACTTCCTTCTTGCTTTTACTCAAGGTCACAGGTAGTAAGACACTACTATTAATTTTAACAGTATTTATGGTCAAAGCACAACCAGGGAACAAACAGGAACCACAGGAACCAGAAGTCAGACCAGAAGTGGAAGTTCTCTCCAGGTAGAATATGTAGGTGTCAGAGTGCAGAGAGTGTAGTTTCGACACACACAAAATAGAGACAGCACCATTTATCTCCTAGGAAGAGGACTAGGAAACCAGTTTATTAGAATCTCTGAATGACATAATCCCTAAAGCACTTAGATACTTAGATAGTATCTAATACTATATGCACATTATGAACTGGAAAAAAGAAGTAGAAAAATAGTCACAAATTGTTACCTGAGATTTTTCATGGAGAGATTTTTACTTTCTATGTTACACATGCTTATACTGTGCACAGAAGCATATATTCCATTTGTAACCAGGGGAAAAATGTAGGTTTTAGCATCTCCACATTGTGAGTATGAGCCTATGCACTATGAATGTAAGAGCTGTTATCCGTGACAGCAGCAAACAATGAAGTTCCAATTCTTACATTTCATTAAGATGCTTCACTGGGGTGGGGGGTGATGGGAGAGATCCAGTGGATAGCTCCACTGTATAACAAATACATTTATCTTAAAAACATGTGCTTTCAATGTTTAGCGATTCATGAAGGAGAACACTGCAGAAATGTATATGAAGAAACAATTCTAACTCTACAGAATTACTTTCCACAACCACTTAGATAATTAAGAAACTAGGAAAAAAGCTATCACGGGAGGAAAAGTCCGGCCGTTTCTGACACTGGCGCTGAGTATTTTCCTGCAAGAACAGGATCATTAGGCTATATATTCAAATGACTGATGAGTGCTGCTAAACAATAAAAATTTAACAAGAAATTGCGACAACGAGGAAGGTAAGCAGTATTCTTGGCTCGAACACCATCCTTAGAAAAAGAGTGCCTCACTGAAACTACAACAGCTCTCCCTGTGTCAAACCATCTGACAACACTGCCCCAAACACACACACACACACACACACACACACACACACCATTTCCCTCCTGCTCACTGAATCCCTGGTCAAATTCCTCATCAACTCACGGAGCATCTAATTTATTTTGCTGCAATTTTGTTAAAAGGACATTATGCCAGACACAAAGGTTATATACTACCATTCAGGTGACATTCTGGAAAGGCAAAACTGTAAGAGACAAGTCAGATTAGTAGCTACAAGGGGCTGGGGATGTGGGGAGGGAATGAGTGACTGCAAAGGGGCTCGAAGAAACTTTTTGGGGTAACGGAAATATTCTGTGTATTGATAGCAATGGTAGCTACATGATTGCATTTGTCAAAATACAAAACTGTACACCAGGAAGGGTTAATTTTGCTATATGTAAATTATAGCTCTATACACTTAACTATTTTTAATGAGCAAAGGCTAAGAATAAACAATTTTCAAAGGAAAATATATGCTATTGGTGTTTGAGGAAAAAATACCAGTTGCCTTTACAGTAACAATATATAGGGATACCTAAGTGTGTGTGTATACATATGTATACATGAATGTGTCTATATGTGTGCAGAGGTGTTTAAAATGTGTATGAAAACATTCTAATACATACCATTCCAGTTACGTATGAATGTTTTTTCAGCTAAGAGTATGTGTGAATGACAGGGATACACACTAAAATGTTAACAGTAATAATCTCTAGGGAATGTGATTCTGGGTGATTATTATTTGCCTTTATGGGCTTTTCTGAATTCTCAAATTTTTCTACAATTACGGGTTAGTATGTTTTACCTTTCTATAAGTAAAAAAAAAAGTTAGAAACAGAGTAGTGGATGGGGGGTGGGGGAGGGAGGACAGAAATTATAGGCCTGGTCCTCTGGGGCATGGAACTACAAAGTAGAAGAAGCACTCTGAACACAGGGAGGAAGAGCAAGGGAGTAGTAGCCTTAATACACCTTCACCTGACAAAATTCAAATTTGGTTAATTTAGGATACGAAGGTAAGAAATTTGAATGGAGAGTGACTCACACCCAGGCAGGGGCAGGGCAGAGTGGGGGGTTGGGGTGTGGTGCAAATAAAGGAAAAAAGAAATGGCTCAACAATGTGCTCTGCCATCCTACAGCACAAACTTCACATTTGCTATAAAATCGTATTTGCTGCAGAGAAACCACTGGTATCATATGTACAGCTGAGCAGACCAGAGAAATGAAACTTTACATCTTAGGCCATGAAATAAATTTTGTTGTTCAGAACATTCTTTTTAGCAATGGTTATTATAGTGAATTTGGTCTTTGCTTCCCTCCTCCTAAAAATTACAAATATACACACGGGACTAAGCATACTTCTAAACTAGAATTTATATGCACTGATCCTTTAAATTCTTAGATGTTTTACAGAGTTAAAGGGTATTTCCGCATTAAGCTCTCTGCCCGCAAATTACCCAATTAACTGACTGCTGAATAATATTCCTGGCATTTTAAAGGTTTCTGAATTATACTCCAGACTCCACTTGAATATGGCACAGGGTTTAATCCCAAGCCACTACAAGTTTCTGGTCTTTTGTTAGGCTTGCATTACAAGTTACCCTGTAGAGTTCAATAGCACAAGTCATGTCCCATCATCTTAGGACACCCCCAAAGCTAATTTATGAAGAATAGTTTAAGAAAACTCTTGAGGACATGACCTACCTGCCACAAAGGGGCATTAAGTTGATGAATCACCACATTCAATTGATGATTTCTTGCAAAGGCTACAATCGCATCATTGCCAGCAAATGTACCAGGCTTTGCCAAGCTGGCCACTGCATGGAAATAGGAGAGAAAAATAAAATCTTCATAATGGAAAAATCCAAACGCAAACATGCTTTGGTATTTATTTAGATCCAAATAATGAGATACAAGGGTGTGCATTTATTAAGTCCGTTACTTTTGTCAGTCCAGGAATTTAGCTGTCTAAACTGTACATAGACTGCTACTCAGAAGGGCACCAATCATTCAGAAATTTACTGATTCCTTCAGTAAGTAGTTACTGCTTGCTGTAAGCCTAACACTGGAAGTGTAACAATGAACTCAGTGATAAGAGCTTGCACTGGTGAATGCTTATTATATGTCAAGCACTGCTACTCACTTTTCATAGCTTATCACTGTTTATCCTGAAACCAACCTCTGACAGAGGTATTGTCATGCGCACTATCTTCTAGATGAGGAAACTGAAGCAGAGTAGTTCACTGAAAACATTGTCAACTAGGTGTTCTGTCACTAAAATGGATTTCTTTGTGGAATGAGGGCTGTATTAAGAACTTATTTTAATTGTATTATTTAATTTACTCTTCACTGAAAAACCTAAAAATTAGATATTATCTCCCTCATACAGAAATTTAAAAGAGAGTAAGTAGTTTCCAAAAAATAAGTGGAACCAATAATAAATCACAAAATGCATCTTTCTAGAATTTTCCATTGTGTTTGTGTCTACCTTTTAAAAATAGATCAATCTATACACACTCTTCTGAAGCCTGCTCCCCACCCAACCCCAACCCCCAAATAAGAAGTCATGAACAGCTTTTCAAGTCAATTAACATCATCATTTTTATTAAGGGCATACTCATCTAAACCTATTGCTTCCTAACGGCCTAGCATGCCGCCTATTACAGAGCACTCAAATAAACACTTGTTGAATAAATGACATAATTTATGTAACCAAGCCCCTGGCTGGGAGGGTGGGGGGTGCTGATGGATTTAATTCCCCAATGTCTTACTCCTGAAGGATCCAGTGTCCCACTGTGAACCCACCATGTTTCTCAAAGGGAATGTCATCTTCTACAAAGGGTTCAAAATCTTCCCGCTGCTTTATCATGTAGTCCACTGTCTCCTGTCGGTGCTTGAGATGATTTCGTGAGTGTCCCTCCAATTGGTCACCAAGCGCTCTGAACAGGCAGTTGCTATTTAAAATAAAATGTGGGTTACTTTAAAAAGTGAATTTGGTTTGTCTACGCCAATGACGGTTCATGCTAGGCGATCCATGGAAATCCAGAGAAAGAAGAAAGCCTCAACTATGACAGCCCATGACTCTCCCCAGACACTGAAGGGAGAGCACTATGGCAGATGTCCAACCACGTGACCTTCAGAAAAGGCAACAAACAAGGATTCTATTCCCCAAGTACCAGCTGGCTGACTCAGGAGAGTCATTAAACTTCCGGAGCCTCAGCTGCTTCAACAAGTGAAGCTGGTGATACACTATCCTCCTGAAGACAGGGTCGTCATTACAGGTCCTGCTTCGCCTAAGGGTTCTAATGCCCAGATCTTCTTCCAAAATGATAAAACTGTATCTTCTCCTTTTTTTCTGAAACAAGTTTCAGTACCGCTGCCCAGCTAACTAACCATTCACCTAACAAAGAGTGCCCCAAAAATAATAATTTGTCAAGCTCCCAATACAACCAACTGAACTCAGCACCTGTTTTAAGTCCTAAGAACAGAGTGGAGACAGCCGTGAGAAGTACTTGGACAGCACGTAGCTGGATCACGTCATGACACTTCCCCCTCCCTTGCTCCTCATTGCTCACCCAGGGAGCCACAGTACTGTTTTTATTCCTGCCAAATGAAAACTTTAAACACTATTTTTGTTTTGTTTCTAAAATTCAAATGCCGGTAATAAACTTTATGAGGTATCTTTACTTTCAAAATCCCTCAAAGGCGTCTAAAATTCCAAACACTACCACAAACAGAGCAAAGACACACAGGGCCTGAAACAAACACAATCTGGTGTTCTTACAACTAAGGAAATAAGCCATGCTGAAGCCAAACAGTTGCCCAGTTTTACACCAAAGTGTTGATTCTTGCAAATGAAAACCTAGGATTCTCTAATTCCAAAATATAAACTTATCACTTCCAGAAAGACTTCAGACCGAAATGCATAGGAGAAAGAGCTTTTTTGTTTTTCAACTCAAAAAAATGAAGTTTCAATAGAAAATTATAGAGAGGCAGGAATCTTTTCAAATGTATAATGATTTATACAGGGGGAATGGGGGTTATTTAGAAACAACAGACTTTATGAACTAGAAACCAAGAGGTTTTGCATCAGTCTGAGTTAAGATTCTAGAAGTGACTGGAATGTAGACTGAGGAATCTGTTGCTAAACTCTAACAATGGCAATCTTTTTTCAACCATAAGAGAAAAAAGCTAATGAATAAAGCATTCTCAAGTTTAAACTTTCCTCTCAAATTTTCTTAAAACTTTAGCATCTGCCACCACTTGTCTATTCTTTAATTGAAGAGGTATGATTTAGCCCAACATTATGTATTTAGTTATTTTACACTTAATATATCAAAATCCATGGTGTTCAACAGAAAGTAACATGTGTTCTAAGAACTTTTAGTAACATGAGCAAATGTTCTCCATGTAAGCCAAAAAAGTAGGTATAAAACTGTGTCTACTGCATGAGCACAAACATGGCCATCTGCACACTACATACACGGAGAAACATACACAAATGTATGCAAACCAAAAACACTGAATTCACCACTTAAACCTCTCTTACAATGTGCCAAGGACTGTTCTAAACACTCGACATGAATTAAATGTGCTTAGTCCTCACTGTGCTGAAATAGGTACTATCACTATCCCTCTAGGGTAACTCGCCCAAGGTCACAAAACTATTCATAGTTGGACCCAGGATTCAAACCAAGGCACCAAAATGTTAGCCGTAGGTATTACTAGGTAGTGGAATTAGGAGTAAATGTTAAATTATACCTTACTTTAATACACTTTTCTATATTTACCAAACTTTCCTAAGTTCACTAAAAATAGTCAAAATGAAAAACCAAGATAGACAAATCACTTCCTTTTCTGAAAGAGCTGCAAGTTAATGACATAGGAAATGTGAACAAACACTACAGCCAACCTGAGCTCCCTTAGGGAGCCCAGTGAAAGCATTCATGACACTCATGAGAACAAAACCACTGCTGCCCAAAGGACCTAGGAGACCCTGCTGTTTCCTGAGTCCACACCTTCACCCATCACACTGCAGCAGGGCTTCTCAAACCCCACACTTCTGACATTCTGAGACAACGCTGTTGTATGGGCTGTCCTGGGCACTGTAGGATGCTTAGGAGCATTCTTGATCTCTAAGCACTAGATGCCAGTTGCAAAACCACCAACTCCTTTCCTGCCAATTGTGACAACCAAAAATGTCTCCAGATACTGTCAAATGTCCCCGGGGGAGGAAATCATCCTCACTTGAGAACCACTGTGTGGTAAGTAAGGATACAAGTAAAGGTCTTGCATTTGAGTTCGCAATTACACAAGTAGTATGTAATTGTTTGGGGAGCTCAATAATTTAGTATAAGCCAATACTGTAATAAAGGCATAAAAAAAATTATGGGTTCCTCAGCTGCAGTAATAGTCAATGTGCAGGAAAAGGAGGGAGGCAGGTTTCATTCTATTCTTTGAGGTCAGACCACAGTTAAGAGTACTGGGTACCATTCTGGTTAATGCATTTTAAGAGACATGTTCAGATGAGATTACATGATTTTAAAATGCATAATAGGGAGAATATAAACAACTAGTGACATTTAGCCTAAAGAAGGCTCAGGGGACACAATAGCTGCCTCCAACTATTTGTCACAGTGAAAAGCATGTTATATTTGTCCAGTAATATAAAACTAAATCACAGGAGCTAGAGAGACATAGATTTTTGGTAATAAAAGAAAATTTTAAGTTCCACAGACACAGACTGTATAGAATCAGGATGCTATAAATTTCTCCCTATGGCAACCCTCAGGAATTGTCTACATCTGTGCCATATAATATGGTAGCCACATATGACTACTAAGCACCTGAAATGTGGTTAATCCAAACTGAGGTGTGATATAAGTGTAAAATACTGGATTTTGAACAGTATTTTAAGTGTAAAACTTCTCAAATTTGTGTACCATTATACGAGGGCTGTTGGGAAAAAATCCAGCCATATGTACCTCCATTTTTCATAGTATTAATACATGGCTAGATACCTTCCCGACAGCCCTCATCTGTTGAAATATTTTAGATATAGTAGCTTAAAATACATACTAAAATTAGTTTCATCTGTTTCATTTTTAATGTGGCTACCAGAAAAATTTTAAATTACATACATGGCTCTCATTTCATTTCTGTTGGAAAACTCTGGTCCAGGTCACTGATTCTCAAAGTGTGGTCCCTGACTAGCAACACCATCATCACCTGAGAACTTGTATGAAATAAAAATTCTGGAGCCACCCAGGCCTACTAAATCAGACACTCTGGGGTTGGGGCCCAGAAATCTAGTTGTTCCAAGTGTTTTAACTAGCCTTGCAGGTGAGTCTGTTGCATGCTAAAGTTTGAGAAACACTAGTCTAGAATCTAGACTCGAATAAATCAGTGGTTCTCAATTATGACTGCACATAAGAATCACCTATGGACCTTCTAAAAAATTATCAATAACCAGGCCCCACTGCCTAAGATTCTGGAGTAGCTGATCCAGAGAGCCCAGGCACTGCATTTTTTTCCAAAGCTCCCACGTGATCCACTGTGCCACAAGGGCTGAAAACCACTGTGCTAGAAACAAGAGATGGGGCTGGTGTACAGGTGACGCAGGTAAGTAATAGACAGGCAAGAATATGTGCGAACGCCCTTCCATCCCTAAGGCCCTACGATTATAAAAATTAAATAAAAAGTAAAATAACTTGTTTGGGACAGAGATGAAAACTGAAGTTAGTGATTCTTTAATGTTTTAATTTTAGAACACTATTAATTAGTAATTTAGGGCTGCATCTAGTAAGATACATCTGAATATAGTGCAGAAAGGTGCTAATATTGTATTGCCTCATCCAATTAGAGATTCTTTTCACACTACAGCCAATCATGTTTTTAAGGACAGCATCAAGGTTAAAATATTTTTTTATTTTTAAACTGAATCCAATTTATGTGGTCCATCCTCGTGACAATACAAATATGAAGGTGGCCAATGACGCATTACAAAATCCCATAAATAGCTCCCTGATTAATCTATGCTAAACTGACTCAACTCATGGAAAGGCTACATTAGAGGATACCAGCTAATAAATCCCCAAGCACTTGAGTGCTACAAGTACCTCACACCAACAATGAATACACCTAAATATCAAGATACTCTCTCAGGACAATCAATAACTGTAATCAAACCAGAATGGAAAAAAGGGAGAGTGAAAATTGTCAACTTTTTTTAAATATTATTTACCATAACTTTATTATACTTCATCAAAAGTACTCAATAAATATTAATAAATAAAAGAATGTTGATACCTGCCAACCCATCACATACAGGAAACACCATCCACTATAAAGCCAGTATCACCATATCCAAAAGCACAATACTGGGGAGGGCTGAACCACAGTTAGGACGAATTTGTGAGCTTCAAGAAGCCCACACAAAAGCAATTATCATCATCTTATCTAACGTTGTCCAAAGAATAAAGACCTTGGAAGTGAGAGACATGAGCATTCTAGTCAAGCTGGCCTCTGGCCTCTGCAGCCTCATGGCCCCTGATTTCTACCCTTGTACCCTACACTCCTGTCATCCAAAACAACTTGTAGATCTCTTAATGTGCTTGGTGCCTTTACATCTATTACTCCTCAGCCTGGAATGTTCTCCTGGCATATTCCTACTGGCCCTTCATGACCCAGTGTTGAGTACGACCGCCTCTAAGGAGCATCTAGCACAGTTGTCAGTTTCAATGGGAATTTGCTGGATGAATGAGAAGCCCTCCCTGATCATTTCAGGGAGTGTTAGCCACTTCCTTCTCAATTGCACTTCTATAATCAGTCATTGTTAAAAATATATTGAACTGTTTTAATTATTTATATAATCCATTCTCAAAGTGTGACCCAATTTAGGGGGAGGAATATCTCTGAGACCGGAGTATCTCTGAGACCAGAGTATCCATGAGTTCAAAATTAAGACATTATCTTTTTCAATCTCATTCTCTCACAAGTGTGCAATGGAGTTTTCCAGAGGCTATCAGATATATGAGGTTATCACTCTGACAGCTAATGGAGTGTGTGTTTGTATATTGTGTTTTAAATTCTTCTTTTACTTTCTAATATAGTAAATATTGTAGCTATAACCCACATAAACAAAAGCTCTTTGGAGTCCTCAGTAATTTTTAAGAATGTAAAGGGATCCTAACACCAAAACATTTGAGACCCCGTTACATATTTCTCTTACTAGACTATGAACTCTATCTTAGTCAACAATGTATTCCCAGCCCCTCATTTAACCAACGTTTGCTGAATTAAGTAAAAGAGTATGTTCTCTTTGGGGGTGGGGGGAGAAGTAGCACCCCCAAAGTTTTCCATAGCATTAGGAAAGCTCCCTCAAGATTTTACAACTCCCAACCTTCTGTTGAGTAGTTCAGTTTCCTGGGCCCCCTAACATTGAGAATACCGCACCCAGTGTAGAAGGCACAAGCAATCCAATCACTTGCAAAGAAGAGCCCCACCCGTACCCCTCCCCCCATGCCACCCCCACCCCCTCTGTAAAGTACTGCTACTTTGGTTTATATAGCAGTGTCTTGTGCTTGTGAGTTTCATTAGGATAAATAAAGCTCCAAATAGTCAATAAACTTTATATTTAACAAAATCAAAATTGAAGTACTAAGTGAAAAGCAAGACCTAGCAAAAAGCAAGTCTTTAACTGTAGTGACTCCACTAAGGAAATGCCCCCTTTGAAAGGTCCTGCTGAGGGTCTAGCTGGCCTTCCTCTATGACATTTTTATCATTTACTCATTCAACAAAAAGGCACTGAATGTCTCTATGTACAAAGAATTATGCTAACACGGTGGTGAATAAAAATATAATCAAACTCTAAATCCAACTTGCCTAAGGCACTGAGCCTATGTAGGAAAGATGGAAAAAGTAAATTAGTCCATAATCAGTCTTGATTAATAACTATTCTCCTCCTCTCTCCCCTAACCTTTTCCTTCTTCCATTCATGCTCCTGCTTCCACATCCCCTTTCCTGAAGCCAGTTTTTCTTCCTTTCTCCCATTCTCTCCCTCCCACCCATTTATTTATCCCGTTTTATCTAAAAAATCTGGACCCAGATTCCAGTTCAAACCCCAAGGAAGCTTGCTTCGGTAAGCACCTTTGCATACAGAGGAGAAAGTAAGCCCCTTGGAATAAGAATTCTATTATAGAAGTTGCCTTCAGGCCAAAAACAGACCCTCAAAAACCTACTTTCCCAAGGTGGGGGGTGGGGCATGCCCAACAGTCAGGACTCAAAGGAGGCAAAGTATTATACACCAAGTGCGGCCTATGCCTCTCTCTATCCGATCGTCATTATGTATGCTCTGTGCGCTGTCCTGCTCTTCCAGTGACTGGCTCCATCTCATACCTGCAAGTCTCAGCTTAAATGTCACCTTTCAGAGAGACCTTCCTGGACACCGATCTAAAGGAGACATGCTCCAGCATTCTCTATCCGGACCACTTTAGTTTCCTCGCGGCCTTTACCACGATCAGGGCAATCTGAGATTACTCCAAAGTCTCAAGGGGAAAGGCCTCGCCGCCTCGCCCTCCACTGGACCCTGCCTGAGAGCGGCTGACGCTCGGGGCCGCCTGAATGAATGGGTGGACGAGAGCGGGCGACGGTCGCCAAGCCCGGCGCGTCCCCCGGCGCCGCCTCCCGCGCTCCCGGGCCCGCCTCACCCGTCCCCCGGCACCTCCCGCAGCTTCAGCCCCAGGGCCTGCAGCTGGTTGGCGAAGCTCACGAACTCCTCCTCGCAGCCGCCGCCGCCGCCACCGGACTCCGGCCGGTTCCGCCGCTCCTTGGCCAGGGCCCGGCGCGCCGCCCGCTCGTCCCGCTTGCGCTCGGCCTCGGCTTTCCGACTGCCGCTGCCAGGCCGGCTCTTCGCCGCCTGCTTTCGGGACATGGCCTTGGCCCCGCGGCCGGCAGAGGCAGGAGGAAAAGCCGCAGGACCGCGGGGCAGCCGACTCAGGTGCCGAGGGGCAACGCGGAGCGGGTGACGGAGCCCGGCGACGGCGACGCGGCCACCACGCCTGCGCCGGCGCCGGACACCCTGGTCACGTGATGGAGCCCCGCCCCCTCCGCGCTGCTGGACGGTCAGGCGCTATAGAGAGCTCGCCTGGAGGGCTAGAGGGGCACTCATCTTTGTTTGTTCCGCTCTTCCCCCTAGCGGTGGGTGGTACTCTAAGTGAGCCCGCGGGGTCAGAAAACAACAGGAAAAAAGTCCAGAGGAGAAACGGAGGATGGCATAAGAGGAGTGGGACACCAGAGTAGCGGCGGGGGTGAGGAAAGAAGGGAAACTAAAAGTTTTAACTCTAGTTGTGATCCTGCAGTGGGGATAGAGGGGCTTTCGTTTGACTCATTCTTATTTAATTATCCCAAATTACAGAAAACGGCATCTGCAAGCTTAAGTACTAATTTCAAGAAGATCACACAGCTCAGAAGCAGAGCTTTGCCCCGGTTCCAAAACCCATACACTTTAGTTATTTAATCCTGCCCTTCTCTGTCTCTCTACCTTCCTTCAAAACTCAAGGGAGAGGCAGCCCTTGTCCCAAACTGCTGGCTTTTCTGGTAATCTTGATTCCACCCAGGGTGACCAAACTAGGTTTGCCTGGACGAAGGATCTTCCAGGGACACAGGAGTTTGAGTGTTAAAATCAGGATAGTTGGTCACCCTAATCCACACTCACTTACTCTGGAAGCCAACTCCATCAGTAATCACCTCTCCCCTGCAGTAATGTCCCCTTGTCCCTCACCCTGGCTCCTCTTTCTTAACTCTCTTTGCATGGTGATGCCATTGTCTCCTCCCCGGGGGCCCTCCATGCAATCTGTCACTATCCCTGGGAATGTTCCAAGTCTCTGCCCTTAATAGTCTTGTTTTCTCACTCCATTTACAAATTCTTCTTTGAAAATAGTCTTCGCTTCCTCAGTTTCAATTAGCATCTGTATTTATCTTCAGCATGTAAGTAACTCTCATTGCAGGCCCTGTGCTAGGTACCAGGTGTAACACTGAACCAAAAAGACATGGCAGTAGCCCTCAGGAACCCCAGATTGCAGGGGGACATATAGGCAAAGACACAGCAATTACAATAATGCTACATGGAAAATGCTTTCAAGCAGGAGATATACAGGGTGCTATAAGGAAAAGTAGAGTGGAAATTGCAAAAAGGCTTCCCAGAAGAGCTGAGTTCTGAGCCGAAGCTTACAGGATGAGTAGGACTTGGCCAGACTAAGAGAGTTCAGAGCAAAGGGGACTGTGTATGCATCACCAGAGCTTGATTTTGAAAAACTGAAGGAAGTATCATCTGACAGGAGCACAAGGTTTGACCCATGAGACAGGAAATAGAAGGAAGACTCAGCTTGCTCAGTTTCATAGGGCAAAGGAGGGTGTAGCTGAAGCGCTTAGAACCAGGGGGAGCCCTTGGAGGGTTTTAATTAGAGAAACTGATATGGTGAGATTTATTCTTAGAAACTTTTTCACCAGTTGCTTGAGTTCTAGTTAATGGAGGTCTACTTACATTATCCAGTTCACTGAGAGTCTGCTGTATGTCTTTGGTTGTAATGGGGAGAATGGGTCGAAGGGCGGATGTCAGGTAGGAGGCTCTTGTAGATGTCCAAAACCAGGTGATGGTGATGGCTGGAGCTGGGATGGAGAGGAAGAGAAGTAGATTGGCAAGACAGATTCACACACTGGTAAAAGTTCATGAAAGTGCATTGGATTGGATTATTGTGAATGTTTCACATGCTACACTGAAGTTCCTGAAATTCTTTCTCTATAGATCCTTCTTGGATTCTCAGGAAGAAAGAGCATGAATTGGGCCTTGCCCCTCCTTTTCTTGCACAGACATTCCACGTCCTGCAGTGAGCCCTCTGCTTGTATTTCGTAAAGCTGGGAAGCAGTGCTAGGAGCGGAAACCACTAGACAGGATGGCAGAGACTCCATGATTTTGGATTAGTTGCGTAGTCCTCTTCCTCGCCTGTAAAATGGGAACAATAGTGAAGACCAAATATAATAGTTAAGATAATAATGACAAACTTTTATAGTATTTCCTGTGTGCTAGGCACTATTGCTTTGCAGACACCATCTTATTTAATCATTGCAACAATCCAGTAAAATAGGTACAATTTTTAATTCCCACTTTATAAATGAGAAAACTGAAGCACAGAGAGGTTAAGTAACTTTCACAAAGTTACACAGCTGGTAAGCGGCAGAGCCAGCATTTGAAGGCAGGTCACCTGGTTCCAGAGTATATGCTCTTGGCCAGTAATGATATTATACTACACATGTAACTTTTTACAAAGAACTCTACATAATGCATGAATTTGTTTCATTATTAACTCACATGTGCTTCCCATACTTGTTACACAGTCTGCCGTCTCTGTTGGCCCATATTACTAGTGTCCGGTTCTCTATTCAGCTTTCTCTGCATTAAAGCAGATCACAAAGATTTAGAACCCAATAAGCCTGTGTTTCCAACTTGATTTCACCTCAGGTGAGTTGTTTAACTTCTGAACCTCAGTGTTCTGTTCTGTAAAGTGACTGTGAAAATGTAACACTGGGCAGAGAGTTGTAAAGATTAAATAAAAATACAAAGTCCCAGACTCCCAGCAGATACCTGCTTAATGAAGTTGTTTGAATCATGCAACTTTCCTGACTGTGGAAAGTTCGTGAGCTCAGGGGCAAACACTGACCCTGCCAGCTTCAGAAACCAGGGAAGAAAATTTGTCCCCACAAAACGTGGAAATGCAGGGCATGTGAAAACACATGACGGAAATGCAAACATGTGCCCTTCTTGTAAACGTCTTTTCTGGCGTCAGTCCTTGGCCTGTCAGCCCATGCCTCAATTTCACATGAGCTATTTTCTCTTCTGCCATCAGAAGCATGTGTTAGACAATGTCTCCCTCTGAGTGCTGATCAATACTGCTTCTGCATCATATCTAAAGGCCAGCGGGAAGGAGTACTTACAGCGTCACCAGTTACTTAAAAGAACCATCAAACCTTATTGTGCGGCATTTAGTACAAATCAGTAAAAAATGGTGACGAGAAAAATTTCAGTGAAGAAATGCAGCTTCAGGACTTGCAAGAACATACCTAAGGGTGTGGGGAAACAAGAACTCTCATACACTGCTGTCGGGAGGTCATCTAGTCTGGCCACTTGAGAGGGCAATATGGGCAGTCCCTGATAACATTCTAAAAGCCTGCTGGCCCAGAAATGCCACGTCTCATTATCTGTCTTAAAACAAATCTTGTACACATGTACCCCAAGCTGTGCTCAGGGATTTTAAGACACAATGCTGTATAAAAGCCAATAATTACAAACAATGTAAGCATCCACCAATAAGAAAATGGCTTCTTAAATGACAACCATTTATCAAATACTCTGCAATAGTTTCAGAGGATGAGATGGAGGGAAAATGAGGTTACATCTGGAGAACTCACATGGATAACTGCCCTAGACATGGGGTCGAATGGCAAAGCATGTGGTAGAGCAATCTATTCCATGTAGCTTTTATGTAAAACAGGACAGCAACAACATAAAACAGAAGAACTATATGTTTTCTACAGGAATATATGTGCACTTCAATATGTAAAAACAAGGGGGGGCTACAAAGATAAATACCAAATTAATAAGAGTGAGCAGTTTTTTTAATGAGGGCGAAGTAATCGTGGCCTATGCATATAATTATTCTTTTCTAACAGAATCTATTCTGTTCTTCAAATTGAAGCGCTGTAGAGTTCTCTGGGGGGCCTGCTTTATCAGCTAACAGGCATTTGTAATAAGCACATTGCTTTTGCTGAGACGTGGGTACTTCCTCCTTGGCTGGTACGGCCCGCAGTTAGACCCAGTAGCCAAAGGACTTCTCTCTTACACGAGAGCCATTTTGGCCACAGCAGCTCTTGCCACATCATGGGCTCGCTCCTCACCACTTCTGTTCTTCAGGCAGGAGCAGCTTTATTAAATGCTCATCACACTCAACATCTTTCTGCAAGCTGACTTACTTCTTATGAAATCCTGTTATACTCCCCACATTACACTCTCTCACCATGACAGTCTTAACCCTGCAACTCTCCTTCCTCTGCCCACCAAGGGGACAGACACCTCATGACTGACGTTGACTGACACCTAGTGCTGACTTGCAGGAAACTCCTGTTAGGAATACTGAATTCCCATGGCTCAGTGATGGTTCCTGTTTCAGAGGCAGGGAAACACTGGGCTGGATGTAGAAGTTGCCATTACAACTTCTTTAGAGGTAGCCGACAGCCACTTCCGGTCACCGGACTGACCTCTCCACCTTGACTAGAGCTCATACTTCAGCAAAAGGTAAAACTGCAAACCTTTACACAGACAGCCCTTATGCTTTGGGGGTTGTTCGTGATTTTGGTATGCTCTGGAAACAGAGTGGATTTCTAACCTCTGGAGGTTCTCAAATTAACAATGGGTTCTTTGTCAATCCAACTCCCATCTGCCTTGCCATGATCAAAGTTCCTGGACCTTCAAAATTAGACTCGAGGCCAAGGCAACAATTTGACTGATGAAGCAGCGAGGATGGATGCCTTAAAATTTCTCAAACCCAAAGCCCTCCTAGGCAACATTAACAAACAGCCTCCCAAAGGGAAATCTGAAACGCATTATTAAGGATTTCGATCTAGAGCACCCTACAAGCTGACAATGGTTGTAGTTCCATTCAGTCCACTGATGAGTTTAGGGATGGCCCAAACAAGAAACCTGTCCTTTCAGAGTCCATGAAAAGACCCCTGATGGAAATGACTCATCAAACAATCCAGTGAGCAGCTGATAAATGTATTAGGTTTCATGAAACAATACTGGTGGGGACGTATCTAGGGCCACCAAAGAGGCACAATTGACTTGTGTCGTATGTCCTAAGTACATTCCAGGAAAGACTATCCTTTAAGCCCCTGGACATTCTGACATGCCTAAAGGACCCTTCAAAGTACAGCAGATAGATTGTACCTGGCTGCCTCCTTCCCGAGGCTGTGAGTTTGTTCTTGTTTGCATGTCTTCTCATTGGGTTGAAGCATTCCCTTGCTGACAAGCCACTGCTTTGGCTGTTGTGAAAATACTGTTAGAAAAGATTATACCCACCTGGGGCATACCCTCAACACTACCTGCTGACAGAAATGTGTTTTACTGGGCACGCTGTGAAACAAGTCTGTGAGGCTTGGCCTATTCTACAGCATTCTCAGTACCTTTTCACCCTCAAGCCCCTCTGGACAGCTAATGTTAACAGCTTTCCCAAGATTCGGCACCAGGCCAGTGCATAAATGGACACTACTGACCTTATTACCAATCCTCTTCATGATAGATCTGCTCTATCACACTGATTAATGTGTTGAGCCCCTTAGATACCTAATAACTCAACGTTCTTGACAGTTTCCTAATTACCAAGATTGGTATGCCTAATGTCCATGAGGTTTTTGGAATACTGTTGTTGATTACTGTTCTTATGCTCATTGCCTTGCTAAGGAAGGTCCACTTAATCAGCGGGTGGTTTTGGAGCACCCCTGGGGACTTCTTTTGTTCTGTCCAAAATGGTGACTAGATGGTGCTTCGTTAAAACCCCTTTCATCCTGGCTGGTGTCTTTACCTCCTCTGAGGGCAGTTCTGTTGGCAACTGGAAAAATAATGTTCTAGTGAAGTATTCTTAAACTAGAGCACCTGGGAAGAGTCTCTCCAAATGCTAGGTGTGTCTCCAAAGACCATGATCACCCAGATCTAAAGACCCCATAATTAATACCTGTCACCAATTTCTCCCTGGTCTCCAACCACATTAGGTTTTAAATGTCCAGCCCTTAAAACTGCCTACAGAGTAAAACTATTCGATTGATTGGGTCTCTCCACCTTGTTTTTGGTTGATGCCCCCACAGAACCTTTTTCAAAAGTCCTGCTCTAACATACCAACTGCCTGGAGTCCTAGACCTCCACTCTCTCCTTTACCCCAGCATCAGATGAATGGCTGAACCCAAAATTTAAGAGCTGTAATCTCAACCATCCACATCAAGCTTCATGTCACACTGGGTACAGATGGTCATCAACTAGTGCCTTAATGAACTTCAATGACTGCACTGATCCTTGACGGGAATGTATTCCTAACTCCATGCCTGACATACTCTTGGTCACATACGATGTACTCCTTCCAGTTACAATTGTGTGGGGGATCCATGAGTTTATGAATGCCTAGTCAGTTGGTGTGTGGCAGGACAATGTCTTTTAGGTTACCATGGCATTCTATTTCAAGTTTTTGTTAAAGAACAATTCCAACCACAGTCTCATAGATCTAAATAAGACTTGAGAACCCTCTTTTCACATCCCATCTACTCTCCATTGATTACCACTGCCACAGGATCTGTTCCTTGAGTTGGTGCAATCCATAATGACCTATTGCCAAAGAATTTATCCTTAACCATGGCTGCATAGCAAACTCCACTGCTCAAGACTTGGCTCAACAACAGTGATCCTTGGATCCCCTAGCAAGGGTTGTATTAGATAATCAGATAGCACTCAATTGTCTCCTGGAAGAACAAGGCAACATCTGTGCCTTCGCCAACGCCTCTTGGTGTGTACCTAGATGAAGTACTTTTGATGAAGATGAATTAGAACCTGAGAAAATCAGTAAAATAGCACAGGACGTCTCCAGTCCAGTGTCTTTTAATAACACCCTCTAGTCCCTCATTGATATCTTAAATTGGGTTCCTTCAAGTAGAGGGACTTGGTTAAGACAAGGACTTTAAATATTATCAATGTGTACTTATGCTTAAACTTCTTATGCTACTTAGTCTGCTTGAGAGTATCCTCACTTAGATCTGCTCCAGAACCCAAATCATAGCCACTCAGTGGGTTGAAATGACAAACAAGGTTTATTCACCTGAACCTCCAGGTGAATAATAAAGTTCCCAGAAAAGGAAACTGCCTAACAGTCATTTCCTGACTGCCTCCTTGTTGCTCAGATGTGACCTAACTTGAATGACACTCCTTGAAATGACCATCAGATTTTAACACACCCGCTCCCCGCTGATGTGGGACATGACTTTCTGGGACAGTTTCATCCCAGTGACAGAAGACTAAGCAAATCTGTGGTTGATCAGTGATGTTTTCAGAGAAGGATTTCACCCAAAAGAGGGAAATGTGAAAGGTGAAATAAAATGGAGTCACTTAAGTCAAGGGTTTTTTAAATGAAGCCAGATTATTAAGGAAGTAGACCTTATGCACGTCCTGGCCAGGTGACACTGTGAACTTTTGAACTGGGCCAAACCACACATATTTCAAGGACTCTTTAAAGAACAGCTGCAGCTTGCTGCAGTAATGGACTTTTGCTTATTGATAACCTTAGAAACCACTTATGTTTAGCCAAGGCTAACTTTCTGCTGCCAACACCAATCAAAACTCTTTGTAAACACCTTATGCAAACATTACTTCTTTTCTTTTCCCTTTAAAGCCTCTGACTTTTGCTCCCTAGTGAGATACTAGTTGGGTTGCTACCCAAACCTGTGTTCCCCAAATTGTAATTCTTTGATCCCCAATAAACACATCTTCTTGGTTATTGCATCCTGATGCTGTGAGGTTGCCATCATCTTTAAGAGTCCTTGGTAACCTGCTCTCCTGCCTCTCTCACCATATTACTCTCAGATTAATCTTGTTTTATTGTCAATTTGCTCTTCCTGTGAGGACAAGACTTTCTAAACAAAATTAAATGTCAATTCAGCCATGTTCAAACGGTCACAGATTATGTAGTACTAGAATTTGAATTAATATGTCACTCTATTTATGGGCATAGAGGATTCATACATAGGTATCAAATATTTAGGACAAAGAACACCACTGTACCCTACTACCCAGACTCTGCAAGTTCACTGGGGTAGTCTGTGCAGATGACTGAGAGGCAGAGTCCCTGAGAAAGACAAGATCAACGTGTCTGGTACCAAGGCCAAGTCTGTAATTTCATCATTTGTATTGAACGTTGTGAAAGTACAACATGGTTTGACTATCTTCTGTGACATTCCCCTGGTAGGCCACAGGGAGGAATGTCATTCAAGAAGTCTCTCTCTCTGTGTCATTCTGTGTTTCTGTATCTGTTATTAGGGGCTGTGTGTGTACTTATATATGTGGAGCTTTGTCACCCTTTGTCTCTCTTTCCTTCTGTGGCTCCTGCTCCTGGCGGTGGCTAGTCCCGCCATGTGCCACTGTCTGTCCCACTTTCCCTCTCACGCTTCCTCCTCTTCCTCTGCTTTCTAGAGCCCCGTTAGCATATGGTCGGCTAAAAAGAAAAGCGTTGTGGAGGAGTCGGGCTGACCTGAGTCCAACCCACGTTTGCTGCTGACCCGCTGTGGACCAGCGGCGTTTCCGTAAGCACTCGGCGCTGCGGTGCCCACCCGGAAAACGAAAGCAGCCACGGCGCCTCCCCGAGGTGCCCGCAGGCGCGGCGCCCCTGCCCCCGACCAAGTGTCCGGGCCCGTAAATGTCGGTTTGCTTCCTCCGCTCTCCCTCACTTCTCTTTTTGTGCCTCCTTATTGCCCACTCCTCCACTTGCCCTGAAATGCCTATGAAACCGAAATGTATTAATTACACGTAATAATTACGTGTGTCTGTGTAGTTCCCCACCCTCCCTTGTTGCCTTTTCTGGAAACGAAATCGAACACTTTATACCGCTCTCAAGGGGAACAAAAGACATTCGCTTTTGTCTTCATGTGGCCCTCACTTGGTTTCTCCATTTCCTCAATAGCCCTTGATGGGGGGAAAAGGTCATGGGGTGTGGGAATGGGGCCCCCATCCCCGACTGGGAAGTCAGACTCATTCCATGACCTCACTGCCCCTGGGGCTGCGGGCCTTATCTTTATGGCTCCATAACAGTTTGTTTGGTGTATCTGTGCCAAAGCTCCTCCCCACAGTGTCTGTTCTTACAGTCATCTACTTGTGTAAGCTACGTCACATTCACCATCAGCACCTGTGCCAGCGCCCCACTTGGTGGCACAGATCAACCCGCCCAGCAGGTGAAGGGAAGGGGAGCCCTCTGTTGAGGGGCACACGAGGAGGCAGCAGAAAGACGGCATTCTCTCTTTCCTCTCAAGAGATGCTCGTGGCAACTTTTCGGGTGTGAAAAACATAACACGCTCATGGAAGAAAATTTTAAAACACATTAAAAAACAAAGTGGCATCCCTAATTCCACTTTCGGAGACAACGATTGTGGCCATATTGGTGTAGGAGGTTGAACCGGATGAGATTCCTGGTGTTTGACCATTTCTAACCTGCAAAATTGACAATTTCTTGTGATTTAACCTAATAGTTCCTCCCACCTTTTCTCTGATGAACATAAATGCATTTTTAAATTTAAAATTGAAGTAGGATTATAGATGTATGTGAGTATTATCTTTAAAGTATGCCATTATTTAAAATGAATATTAATGATTATGAATATGTATAGCGGAGATGCATAACAGCACACTTGGGAAATAAGATACCACACAGACAACTGAAGCCCCACGCCCACCCTTCCCAGCAGTCACACCCACCCCGGCTCCTTGAGGTAACCAGCCTCGTAAATGTGGTGGAATATGGCACCATAGGCAGGATTGTTTAGCATTATGTAAATGATACTATTTACATAAAGTTGAAAACGGATATATCATTCTGTGACTTTTATTGCTTATTAAACATTATATTTTAAAATCCATGTGGGCACATGTAGCTTTTGTTTATTCATTTTCAATTTGTTGTTGTTAAATATTCAAATTTTCTATCTGCCTCTTCCCACTAGACTCGGCTCCTCCTTGCTGGGACTCGGTCGCAGTAACTATGGCTTCAGAGGTTCCATCAATGGGCGTCGAGTGGAATGGGCAAATACAAGTGGAGGAGTGAGAACCAGCATCCTGGACAACCAATCCCAGGCTCCTTTGTTGGGTGCCTAAGGCAGAGAGCACTGATAGTAAGAAGGTTCTGGTGTCTCAAAGAAGTAGTACTGGTCAGGGAGTTCCCTGGTGGTGCTGTGGCTAAGGCTTCAGTGCCCTCAACGCTGTAGCCTGGGTTCGATTCCCAGCCAGGGAGCTACTCAAAAAAAAAAAAAATGCAGTACCGGTCAGCCTGGTGTCACTGGGCTAACCTCAAGGTGTCAGTAGGCTGACCATACGTACCATTGAAAATGGGACAGTGTTGTTGTTTTCTGTCCCATTTAGAACAAGATGTCTGATCAGCCTATAATAAAGGTGTTGACATGTCCTCAGGATTCTTTGACTGTATTTATCTCCAAGCTAAAATTTATGATTGGTAAGAAATGGCATTATTAGAGTCTTAAAACACAGATACCCCCCCCCAAAAAATCCCCTAGTAGTCAAAACCTTCCTACCTGATGAGGTTAAAATGTACCTGTAAAATGAACTGCAAAACAGGGATAACAATAAACCACAGTAGCACTAAGGTATCATGGCAAGAGTTTGGGGGCTCTGGAATCAAACAGAGTGGAGTTAAATTCCTGCCCCTGGGCAAGTTAGCTAACCTCGTTCAATTTCTGTCTCTTTCTAGACTAGAGCTACAAATGCCCACCTTGCAAATTGATGTGTTTGACCTGCCTGGTTTACTCCCTGGTGCACATTCTATAAATGCAAGCAACTTCTATTAGCAAGCTGGGTTGGCGGGGAACTGCCTTGGTATTGGAGCTGGGCGTGGTTGTTGAGAGAGAAGAAAAACTCCACACGATTATGAAAAACCAGGAAGTCCCCATGATGGCCGTCGCAAGCTGCTGGTCCTGTGTGGCAGCCAGAAGTCACTGTTCTCAGCCCTGCAAAAACACGTCTGTCCTTTGAAGAATAGATACCTCTGACATGCCAGGAGACTGCCTGTGGGTCTGTGTCCGTTTCTTTCCTTTGAGAAGATAGAATAAAAGGGCATGTATGTGTGTCAGCAAAGTTCAGGAGAGACCCAGCCCTGGAGGTGGGAACTCTCAAATAAAGTGGACTGTCCCCTGTGCCTGTGAAGTCACCAGAAGCCAAAGCACAAAGACAAAAATGTCCTGGAATGAGGTGACCTCCAGCAGTTCCACTGTATCTCCTCCTGACCAGGCAAACATCTCTTCTTTTCTTTTTTTTCAGTTAGAAGAAAAAGGAATCAGGGTCAAAATGACCCCTTTGGGGTAGATCTATTCAAAGAAATGAGCATTTAATTTTTGTTTTTACAGTTTATCATAATCTCTCTCTCTTTATTTAAATTGACCTTTGTTTTCATTCACACTGCTAAAGCCACTGGGATTTCTCCATTTTCTGGTGAAAAATAAGTCATGCTCCATTCAGGGACAGAAGGTTACTAGTATTGTCATGGTGGTTACTTTATGAGGTATATAGATATCAAGTCACTATGTTGTACACCTGAAACTAATATAATATTGTATGTCAACTATAGTTAAATTTTTAAAAAAATCACACTTAAAAAACGTGCACACCATTTGACTTGTTGCCTAACCTCAAAAATAATCATTATGGCATTTGTTATCATGGAAAAAATGGTACATAGCCTAAATGTCCACCAACAGCAGGTTTTTCAAATAAACTTGGATGCTGGCATATTACAGAATAATCTGAGGCATTCCAAATAACCTTGTAGAAAATTGATCAAATTGGATGGAATGGAGCAATGTATACAATGTGTGAAAAAAGCAGTTTGCAAAGATGTAAGGACCCCATTTCTATAAAGAAGATGCATACACACAGAGAAAGAATGAAAGAAGAGAGATCAATGTGCTAAGTTCATTATCTCTGGGCTCTTGGAAATGGCGGTGACTTTTCTTTTCTTTATTTGGCATTGTTGCCTGTTTATTTGTTTAAATTTCAAATGTTGAAATGGTATTATAATGGTCACAAGCGGAAGTCCCCCAAAAGATGTAAGTGGTCCTTGGAACACCTGGGTCTTGGCTCTAATCCTGTTCCCTCCGGCTGCCCTCAGCACCAGAGCTCAATGCCAGAGCTGGAGCAGCCTCTTATGGGGAAAGGTCCAATACTCCATTCTCCAGCAGCAGATCCTGACTTTAGTTCATGCTGGGCATTCTTTTGTGACATCATCTAAGCATAGTCACTAGTATCAGGGGTAGAGTAGCTACCACAGCCATTGACTTGGCTTGCCCCAAAACAAAATTGGAGAGTAGGAGCTCAGATTAAAAAAACAAGTAACTTCCCTTGGGGACACTCATGCATACAGCTGTGACATTGGCATTGCTGTGGCATCAGGAATTTGAGATGGGCTGGCCATCACGTGGATGGCTGGGTCATTTTATTTATAGGCTAAAGAAAGCTGCCAGCCCTTTGCTACGAACCTAGAACCTGCCCTTGGCCCTCTCTAACTGAGACAGAAAGGACAAGACCACCGTGACCCATCATGAGTCTACTCCCCATTCTTTACATTGTTTACACTTCAGGAGTGGTTGCTAGGCCGGTCTCCTTGCTGAACAACAGTAGTTCCAAAGCTGGGGGAAGTAATGCATTTAGTCATGGATTGAGAGAAGATGTACAAGTGTCCAAAGAAGTAATATGACACCCCCTCCCCAACTCACAATTAAATACTCCCTCCAGCTCTAACACCACCATTTACAAGAAGCCTTTCAGGGTTTCCTAAGTTACCTTAGACCAAGGATTATCATCTCTCTATCTTCAGATCAGGCCCTGGCATTTGAGAAACTGTCTATGAGTGAATGAATAAATGTGAGTGTGAATAGATGAATACACCTGCTCTGACAACACTTTGTAGATACCCCTACTCATTCATTTCACAAAACTGTATTGTCGGAATTCAAAACCCAACTTTAGTTCCCCTACTCTGAGAGGCTGCCAGAAGTGCAGCTCAATCTTTCAGTTGTCTATTTGATGTCAACAAATGTTCCCGAGAACGTGGATTCAGGCACAAATATCAGTTCTGGGACTAGTGGTTCTCCAAGTTGGAGTTTCCTACTATTTCCTCTTATACCTGCATGAGTCCGGACAGAGCAAAGCCTTCAGTTCCAGGTATTGGGAAGGGTCACTTTGAAAACAAATCTTCATTTCTGTTTCTGTGACCTGCAGCCCATCCTCATCACTTCCATCAAATGTTATCTTCCAAGGGAGATCAGGACTATTTCTGAGCTATCGTTGCTCCTGCCAGCCTCATAAATTGGGAGACAAGGGCAGGGCAGTAAGGGGGGGAATGTTTTATTGTTCCACTTTTCAAAGGTAGTTTCCAAGTCAAAGCAGGTGAGTCATCCACAGAGATCGGAATCCAGCACCCAGCCCGTTCCACCCCCCTACCCCCCCGCGAATGCCCCCTGCAGTCGGGGACTTCACCCCACGGGGGATGTTACCGCTCCTCTAAGAACTATGCAAAGTAGACTCTGGGCCACCAGGGAGAAGATGGTGGGAGACAGATCCATGCCAGCTCCACGAGTCTCCCTAAGGGTTGGGTGATCCCATATCTTGAATTTTTCAGGATACTAAGGAGCACCCAAGTTACTATTAATTGAGCATTCACCACCGTGAATAATGCGAAAGCACCTTCGTGCATTCTTTTATGTAATCCTCACACGACTCTAATGAAGGTTCTATTATAAACCTCACTTTTAATTTAGGAAACTGAGGCCCAGGAAGGTTGAGACACTTGCTGTGGCCACCTGTTTAGGAAACAGCGGGCTTTTGGTTGGACACTCAAGTCAGTGATCTTCTGTTGCCTTTGCTTCCTTACGTGCAGACGCGTTTCTAGATACTGAGGAGCAGAGAGGAAACAGAGGGCTCTCCCGGGAGTGGGCTTAGTCAGAGTCAGCCGAGGCAGCTGAACCCCAGAGCGAAGGACACCAGGAAGAGGAGAGGTTTTCTCTGAAAACACGAGGGTGGGTGCAGACTGACGTGCTTGTCGACATGGCGAACCTGGACACACCTGGAAACACCTGCTCCACCACTCAGGTGACCATTAATGGGGCCACTGTCACTCTCTTTCAGTTGTTATTCTCATTTCTTCAGATTTGTACAAAGGTCAAGGCCCATCAAGGGGGGGCTCCCAAGGATCCCTATCTTCATCTTATCTTAGGATAAAGCTTGAAGAATATTTTGACACTGATGCCCACCCCTTGGAAAGGCCTCTGCCAGGACAAGAAAAGTGGTACCTCAACTGCATGAGTTGGAGTGATTTGAGGTGTATCCCTGCCCCCAAATAGATCTCCTATATTGACATGTCATACTTGCTGTCCTTTTAGTGTAAAAAGAAGTGAACCCTCTTTCAAAACGTAAACATTCCCAGAAAGGATCCTAAATTTTTGTCAATCTTAATTTTTTTTCTCACATAAAGGTATTGTTTTTCCCCAGACTTTTGTAACATTACCATTTGTCTACTGGGAGTCTAACCCATAAAAAGCCCCCAATAAATAGAGTATCTATTTACTATCTGAGGCATGATCAAAATAAATAAATAAATAAGTAGCACCTTAAAATTAGGGAGGAAAGCTCAAAGAAAGCCATTCTTCAACTAATTTCTCTCTTTCATTTTAATGGAGTTGAATGGAGGGAGTGTATATATAAGTTTTGTGATGTTACACAAAGAGCATTATGACTAAAAACGTTTTTGTACCTGAACAATTTTTAAGACCACTGGGGGAGTTCCCTGATGGTGTAGTGGCTTAAGGCTTCGGTGCTGGTGCTGTCAGTGTTGCGGCTTGGGTTCGATTCCTGGCCAGGGAGCTACCCACATACCAAAAAGCAAAAAAAAAAAAAGACCACTGGATGCAGATGATTGGCTCTGCTAGCATTTATTCACACATTAGCATAAACTAATTTGTAAAGCTGTCTTTCTTTGAACACCATTCTGGGTGTCTTGGTGTCAGCAATAAATCATACTGAAAGGGCTCCGCACATAGCCTGGCACACAGTAAACCCAGAATATACTGAAGCTGGTATAATTGGAGACTTAGCATTTGGTCTAGAGTATTTTAATACCACCAATTCTCTCTCAAAGAGTAAGGACACTGGGGAGTTCCCTGGTGGTGTAGTGGCTTAAGGCTTCGGCGCTGGTTCTGTCAGCACTGCGGCCTGGGTTCGATTCCCAGCCAGGGAGCTACCCACATACCAAAAAGCAAAAAAAAAAAGAATAAGGACACTGATGAAGAGGTAGTATGTGGGGTTCCCTGCAGGCTGAGGGCACAGAGCACAGCAAGCCATCAAGAGGAACAGCACCAACCAGAAACTTCTCCCACACCACAGGTTCACCAAGGGTATGTATGACCAGGTGAAAAGTGGAAGTGGAGTTTCAAGAGAAGAAATGAAAGGAGAGTGGAAGAAATGGAAAAGAGGGTGGGAGAAGAGAGAAGCCGTAAGTTGGTACTCCATCTGTAAGGTTAATGGGCAGCACTAGATGATCTTTAATGCCTCTTCTAGCACCCTATGTTGGGAGAATAGTTTTGTAAAAAAACAGAAAGGGTATGTAATGGTGAGGAATGATTCAAAAGCCTAAAGGAAGATGCTGAGCCCATGAGGGCTATGTGGCTTATCTCATGCATTGTAACTAGTCTACAGATCAAGCAATGCAAAGCACAGGAGTACAGAGCACAGTACACCATCCTGTCATCTTAGCCTGGATTTTCCACTATGACCACCTATTCTGAATCTATGCCAAGCAACCAACACAGTGCCCAGAATGTGGTAGGTGCCCCACAAATATTTGTTGTTTCTAGCATAATTACACTCTCACTGTAGAAAATATGAAAAAAAAATACCAAAGAGTATAAAGAAATAAATAACAATCATTTATGAGT
>PVJL010003153.1:63140-162104 GCA_004026885.1 Lyroderma lyra
TTTTTTTTTTTTTTTTTTTTTTTTTTTTTTTTTTTTTTTTTTTTTTTTTTTTTTTTTTTTTTTTTTTTTTTTTTTTTTTTTTTTTTTTTTTTTTTTTTGCCTTTTTTTTTGTATGTGGGTAGCTCTCTAGATGGGAGTCGAACCCAGGCCGCAGCACTGATAGCACCGGAGCCTTAAGCCACTGCACCACCAGAGAACTCCCTGTGCTAAGGCTTTTACATAGGTTTTATTATCATTCTTCTTTCTATTATTTCTTATAATCCTCATAAGAAACCTGTGAGGTATCCATTGTTTCTCCCATTTTACAGGTAAAATCACTGAGGCATGGGAGGTAAGTGGCCTAAGGTTACTGAGCCAATACATGGCGGTCCTGGGATCTGAACCAAGGTCTGACTGGCAGTTAGGCTCATGAGTTCATCTACTACTCTCTCTCTCTCTCTCTGACACACACACACACACACACACACACACACACACACAGTTTCCTAGGTGTTGTTGTTTACTATAGGACGTAAGTGAGCAGGGATAGGCTGAACGTTCCCAGGGGATCCTAAACACAGACCTTTAATACAGTACAAGGGTTAGACACGTGTAAGGTGTGGTGGTTTCAGGAAATGGCCAAAGACACCCCTGATTCATATGCCCTTCTGCCAAAAAGATAACCTTGTGATATCCAGTGACCCAGCTAGAAAGGTGTAGGCAGTGCCAGGGTCCATCCAGGGCTGCCACTGCCAAAAACAGGGACCAAGTTACCAAGACCTCTAATCTGGTGAACATCACTTTTACGACTGCCTGGCCAGTTCATCCAGGTAAAGGCAGGAACTTAGCAATGCCCTGAGTCTAGGGTTGCCAGATAAAATGCAGGATGTTCAGTTGACTTTGAATTTAGCCGTTGATTTAACCACTGGGAACATTATTGATATATGCCTAGGCATGGAGACATACTTACAGTAAAATATTATCTGTTCTTTATCTGAAATTGAAATGTAACTGGGCATGTTTGGGACATACTTATACTAAAATATTATTCATTGTGTATCTGAAATTCAAATTTTTATTTGCTAAATATGACAACCCTCGTAAACAGCCTCCCTTTTTATTTTATTTTTCCCCTCCCTTTCATCCTGCATTTCCTCTTCTATTCTTCCCCACTGAAAATACCTCCTTTTGGTCCATCTACCTGTTAACTTTGTTTATGGTGTTTTTTTTATTATTATTAATTTCTAAATTGTTAAGTCCACTTTTTCCCCTAAAATTTGTGTTTCAGGCTCTTGTTTTTAAAATCCATACCCATATCAAGGTGTCCGGGATATAATCTTACACTTTTCTTTTATTAGCTTTATAGTTCTTATCTTTCGTAGGTAGGTTTTAAGTTCATTGGAGTTTTTTTTCCATATTGTAGAAAATAGGAATTCAACATTTTTTAATGTAGTAAGCTGGTTTCCCCAACCCATATGCTGGATAATCCATCCCTTCTCCGGTTACCTGTGAAGCCATTTCTGCTGTATGTCAACATTCCTTGTATTCAGTCTCTCAGAGTTTTCTATTCTGATACTTAATCATCACCATAATCCTCATTTTTAAAGTATGGTGATTAAACTGCAGAGAATTTGGGCAAATGGACAAAGTCACCCAAATAACAAGTGTTAGTGTTATGATTTGAACCCAAGTATGTCTAATTCTGTACTGGTTAAGATTGTATTATATGTTTGATTCCATGTAACATAAACGAGACTATAGAGGCTGGAACAAAGGGATTTATTTTTCTCACTGACCAAGCATTCTGGAGACAGACCATCTAGTAGAGGTATAGTGACTCCATGATGCCACCAAGGATCCAGGAGCCTTCTGTCTTTCTGATCAGCCATACTGAGGTGTGGCTTTGTCTTCATGGTTACAAGATGGCTGCTGCATCTCCTAGAATATGTCCTCATTTCAAGAAGGAGGAAGGGGAGAGGGAAAGAACAAAGGCAAAAGAGCATTTCAGCTGAATGGGTGCCTTTTAGTCAGAGAAGCAATTGTTTCTCTACAAATTACATCCAATAGGTTTCCACTAGCTTCTCCTTGGCAAGAGGTAGGTCATACTGACATGCCTAGCTGCAAGAGAATCTGGAAATGGAAACTGCTGTTTTTTTCAGTTGGGACTGTTGTCACCTGTCTTGGTATGTTTTGACTGAATTACCATAGCCTGGTGACTTATAAACAACAGAAATTTAATTCTCTCAATTCTGAAAGCTGGGAAGTCCAAGATCAAGGCACTGGCAGGTTCCATATCTGGTGAGAAATGCAACCGCGTAAGCCAAGCAAGTGGTTAAACACAGAACAGAGACTCAGACCCAGAAAAGGAGCATGAATCCCTGTTCTACCACTCCCTAGCTGGATGATCTTAATGTTTCTGTGCCTTAGATTCCACACCTCAAACTCAGGCAGTTACACCTCCCACATTGTGAATAAATGAAGTACCATATGAGAATGGCTCCCACGATGCCTGACACCTAGGACATGCTCGTTATATGCCTGTTAGATCTGAGCCAGTTGTCGAAGCAAAGAAACAGAAGTTTCCCCATGTTGTGGACATTAGCAAAAGGTGAATAATAGCCAGGCATGGAGTATTGGTGGATGTGGGGGTCTTGTATGCATAGGGCAAGGCAAATCAAAGGAAAGAGAGTTAGAGGAGCAAAATGTTGACGAATTTTAAGGTCAGTAGAAACCATCAGGCGAGAAGTGCCAGTAACCAACCTCAAGGTTGAGTGGACAGCATGGCGCCCAACCTAGGCTTCCAATGATACAGCAAAGAGTCGTGAAAGGCTCATTTATGGATCAGATTTCTCTCTGAGATTCAGGAAATTATGTAGACAATACTTGCCTTCTTCACCATCAAAGTGTAACATGAGGATAAAGTGAGATTTTGTGTAGAGGGCTTCAATGGAATCTCATAAAGTAGTAAATGGAATATACCCATATCAATAAAATTAGAATAAAAGAAGAATAAAAATTGTTATGTGGCTCAAAGTCAGTGTTTATTTCATGGGTGTTGAACTCCCTAACAATCTGGCATAAGAAAATGCTCGTTTTCTAAAACTAAATCCTGCCTGGCTGCAGGAAAATTCCATCTCAATCGTGTTTTCAGAGGTCCACCTCTCCTTAGGCTTGTGCGAAGGTCCTTGGGACTTGTGCAATCTAGAACATTCAGGGAAAGACCCTTCAATTGTCAGCACACACTGGACTTGCTAGGTCCACTGTCCCAACCTACCTTGAAGGTGGCGTTTCTGTCACCTTGGAGTCATGAGCGAGCAGTCAGTCTTTGCCCAGGCCAGAAGTCCCTCCCTGTGCCTGGGGTCAGAATTCTCTGTTCAGTCCCCACAGTCATTCCCACCAGAGGTCCTGCCAGCTCTACTTTTCTGGAACTCATAAAATTTATCCATCCTATCCTTCCTATTCTGCAGAGAATATCTCCCAAATTTGAGCTCTCTCCCCTCCCTACTGCAGGCTGCCTCTTCCAGCCCCATCCTCTCTCAGACAATTCCACTCTGGTCATCTATGGGACCTCAAGGCCCGGAGATGGGGAGATTCTGATTTAAGGAAGCCTGGAAACTTCTGCTTTGGGGATGAAGGAGGAGAAACTATCCACCATTATGAGAACAAAAACCAAGATTTATCTCAGTAAATGATCTAATAGACACAAGTAGTATATTCTTCACACTCTTTAAACAAAGTCCGATTAAAGGTGAAGTATTTGGATTGAGTTCCCTTTTATTTTTAATAAGAGAACCATTTGTTCTGCAGGTGACCTTACCCTGCTGACCGCATGCTCTGACCTCAGTCTCAACACCAACTGCACTAAGGTCTCCCCAGCTGCTGGCTTAGTTGTTTTAGGGGCAGATACATTTCTTGGAGATGAATGGGCACTGCTGACTCTGTAAGGTGAAGACAGTCCCCACAGAAGGTGAACCAAGACTATTCCAAGTTCACACTTCACCCCTGCGTGACCTCACCTTCACAGACTTTCATTTGGACAACATTCTGTTTGTCCTTCCTCTTTTCCGGTCACAGCTGTTTATCTTAGAGCTAGGCTGACCAGATGTTCCATTTTAAACAGGACGGGAAACGGTACAGTTCCATTCCAAACAGGACATATGGTCAGCCTGGTCTCTCTGGGCTAAATTCAGGGTGTCAGTAGACTGACCATATGAACCATTTGAAATGGGACAGCACTGGTGTTTTCTGTCCCTTTTAAAGCAGTACATCTAGTCAGCTTACTTAGAGCACAAGGTCACCATCAAGGAATAGCTGAACAACCTTGGTGACTTTTCCTGTGACATAGGGACAAGGTCGGGGCAAAGCTACAAACCAGGACTTTACTCTGAGATGGAAAAAAACCTTCTTGAGGCCTCTGTGCAGAGAACGGTGGCCTGACTGCTGGCGAGATGATGTTATGCTAACTTTTATGAAAGAGAGAAGGCAATTGAAGGTGGACAGAGAGCGGGGAGAGAGAAGAAAGGCAGGTGGAGCTCTTTTCCAGAGAAAACACTAATGCTCCAGGATTATCAAAAGTGGCCATGAACTTGCTGGTCAGTGTGGATCACAGAAAAACATAAAAGCTTGGCAACAGGTCTGAGGGAGAACACCAAACGGACAAGAGAGGCCACCCCTGTAGAGGTGATGGGACTGGGGCGATGGAGAGGTTGGTAAAGGGGGTCACAAAGAAGTTAGACTCACCTGCAATGCATTAAATTTTAGGATGTATGCAATATTTATGTAATTAAAATTGATGTTTAATAGTTTAATGTAATAGAGAAAATATGTCCAGCTGTTCACCAGTTAATGGACATTGGGGTTGTTTTCACTTTTGGGTTATTATGAATAATACTGCTATGAGCATTCATTTACAAGTTGTTGTTGTTTTTTTAATGTGAACATGTTTTCCGTTCTCTTGAGTATACATTCAGGGGTGCAATTGCTGAGTCATATGGTAATTTTATGTTTTACTTTTTGAGGAACTACCAAAATGTTTTCCAAGTGTCTGCATAATTTTGCTTTCCCACCAGCAAGGTTTGAGGGTCCTAATTTCTTCTCATCTTCCCCAACACCAGTTATTGTTTGTCTCTTTTATTATAGTCATTTTAGTGGGTGTGAAGTGATATCTCACTGTGGTTTGGGTTTGCACTTTGCTCATGACTAATGGCAGTGAGCATCATTTCATGTGCTTATTGGTCATTTACAGATGCATCTTTCCAGAGAAATGTTTACTCACATCCTTTGTCCAATTTTTAATTGGGTTAATTGTCTTTTTACTGTTGAATTATAAGGGTTTGTGGTATGTTCTGGAAACTAGACTTATCAGATACAGAATTTGCAGATTGGTGTTGCTGCTCTCTGTTGTAATTATTGTTATTGTTGTCTGTTTCGTGACTTTTCTGAACTAATTCTGTAAAATCTGTATTCTTAGTGCATGTGGCCATCTAAGTCTTTGCTTGTCAAGCTCAGTGGTCAGCCAATGATTGGGCAGAGATTTTCTTAAACACTCATGACCTGGAAATCCCCCAATCTTTGCCAAAGGGCTCTATGTGTCTGCTGGGCAACCTTCAACATTTCACCAGACAGCTGACAGCTCTGCCTTAGTCTTCACTTCCTGCTTATGCGGAGCCTCAAAGACAGACAGAAGTAAGAGATTAAGGCCTTCTCAGGTTTTTCCTGAGCACATGCATAGCCCTCAGCATGCTCACAGCCCTACATATGCACGTGGTTCTCTAGGTTCCCAGGAATATTCCCAGCTTTTCATAGCTTCTATGACTATCTCATTCCCCAGCTTTTCCTTTTAACATTTTTGTTTAGCCCATTGTTTTGTTCAACTGTGATTCACTATCTCAGGCAGCCACAAACGTATACAATTCCCTCTAAATGTTTCTGACAAATGCCTCTGGATAAGACTTTTCACACTGGGTGAGTGCACATCAGATCAAATAAAGACAGCCATGCAATTGGGTCTTCCAGTGAACCGCCAAACAAGTCAAATAATGGCAGATTGATACTCTGTAGGAACTCTACCCCATATGCCTTCTCCAGTGGCTGCCTGGCTGCTGGTTTTCACCATGATTGTGGGCTGTTGGCTTTCATGGCTACCACAGAGCTGGAGAGACCAATGGGAATGCACAGTTGAAATACCATAGAGTGTGTGTTCTTACCATTTTTCTTGAATAAATGCTGCCTGTACTGCTGCAAGCCTTTGGTTTTTAATATACAAGGGCTGTCCGGAAAAACTCCAGCCATAAATGCCTCTATTTTCATATTACACGGCCGGATACTTTCTGGACAGCCCTTGTATTTATTTACTTGGTCAACGTTCAGATGTCACAAATCTCCCAAGTATGCCACCACCTCAACCCTGTGCAGATGTCCCTCTCACCCCACCAGGCTCTAACATCCCATGCTGAAATATTCTACTCACACTGCTTGGGCTCTGACAACATGCACCAGGTCATACCTCACACAAATGCCCTCCTCCCCTTGCTGACCTCTGACCCTTTTTTTCCAATTGAACCCATGTGTGAGCACCCTCCATGTCCCACTCCAGGTCACTGTAGCTTCCCATCCCACCCCTTAAGAATGTAGACACCTACGTTGCTCTGCCCCACCCATAGTTTTAAGACTAAATTATTCAGGAAGAGAAGAGTGAAGGGACCAATTTTCTTTTTAAGACAAGAAAACACAGAATTGGACCAGCTGAGTTACTTGCCTGAGGACACACAGCAAGTGAGGGCAGGGTCAGGAACAGATCCAGGTCAACTGACTCCTGGTAATTTATTTCTTTTTCCCTTATAATAGCTAATAACAATGGCTATTATGTAATTGAACACTCTCAGGTCATTCTGATCTCAGCTTAACTATTACTTCCTGGCCACCCAGTCATTTATGACAACGTCACCCTGTTTTAATTCTCCTTATTGCCCTCACCACTAACTGGTGTTTTTCTTTATTTGTTGGCTCTAAAAGCAGGGACTACGCCTGTCTTGTTCACACTGTATCCTCGATAACTATCCCATTAACTGCTTCATAGTTGGTGCTCAATATATATTTGTTGGACTAATGAATAAACCATGTGTCCAATACAGATTAGTTTCTCTGATAGCTGTCACAAGAGAGGCTCAAGGAGGTTAAGCAATTTTCCTGAAGTTACATGCTAGCAAAGGCTTCATTAGTTAGATCAGGCTTCTGTAAGTGATAATAATAGAACCCCAAATTTTAACGCTGCACATGGCTTCCCCAAAAAAGACCACACTTTCTAAGCCCCCGCCCCTTGATAGCTCAGAGTGACCATAAGATTTAAGTGACATTGATCTGTGCACCTTCTAGGAAGTGTCCTTGAAGGTGAAGCCAGGGGTCTTTGCTGTCATTTTTCTTCTTTCTGCGGGTTGGAATATAGTCCCCAGCAGCCATCTTGGAGTAGGAGGGACACTTGGGGAGAGGCCTCCCTGACACTGTGGTGCACCCCACCAGCCCCAGATCACCATCTGAGACTCCGTGGGGTACAAAAATATATTTCTGTTACAGACTGAATTGTGTTCCCTCGAGATTTACGTGGTGGAGCTCTAACCCCGCACTGTGACTGTATTTACAGATAGAGCCTTTGAAGAGGTAAGTGAGGTTATATGACCTCACACGGGTAAGCCCCTCTTCCAATAGGACTGGTGTCCTTGTGGAAAGATGAAGAGACACTAGAGCCTTCACCCCTGCCCATGCACAGAGGGAAGCCCACGTGAAGACACAGAAAGTGTAGTCATCTACAAGGCAGGGAGAGAGGCCTCACCAGAAACCAGTGTTAACAGTCCCTGCCCTTGGCCTTCCAGGCTCCAGAGCTCCGGGAGATAAATCTCTGTCGTGTAAGCTACCCAGTCTGTGGCATTCTGTTATGGCAGCCCTTCGCGACTGACACAGCTGCTATCTTGTTTAACCCCCTGTAACTGAGCATTTTGCCAGCAAGGAAAGAAGACAGGGAGGGTGATGACGCTTTAACGGCCCAAGGGAAACCGTGTCTACCACAGAAACTCATAAGCTAGTGATACTTGTTCTTCAACAGAAGAGTATTAGGGGGCCACTGGGCGCCCAGACTTGGTCTAGGCACTTAGGATGTCTGAGTGAACCAGGAGCGAGGACCCCTGCCCCCTGGGAAGGCTGAGCAGACTGGCTTTTGTGGCAGTTGGAGTTGGGGACCAGGGGTCTAGTTTTGGACACGCTGATGCTGAGACACTCAACGACAAACCTGACAAACACACAAATTACACAGCATGTTAAAGGGTGATCACCACGCAGGGCAGCGGGGGGCCTAGAGCAGGAGAGGCGGAATGGGGGGAACAAGCGGGGGGCGGGGAGTGCTGTAATAAACAGGGCCGTCGGGACAGGCTTCGTTGAGTAGCTGACAGTTGAACGAAGGTTTAACGGGCAAGGAGATACCTGGGGGATGAGAATTCCAGGCAGGGGCAACAGCTAGAGCAAAGGCCCTGAACTGGAGTGGCAAGTCCGTGTGCTCAAGCTTGGTGAGAAGGAAGAGAGCCAGAGGAGGTCGGAGAGATCACAGGGCCAGCTCCTGGAGGGCCCTGGAGGCCACCGTAAGGACTTTGGCTTGTATTCAGAGTGAGCTAGGAGTCCCTGCTCGAGGCGGGCAGCAGGGACAACAGTGTCCCACGGGAGATAGAGCATGTGGTGAAGGGAGCTTCCAGGGAAGAAGTCAAGATACGGGGAGTTTTGCTGATAACCAACCATGAACTCCAGAGGGCACAGTGGAAGTTTTTCGGAGTTGGGGCGAGGGGAGTGGGAGAAGAGAAGAGAACGGCATGACAGAGCCTTCTGGAGATTCAGCGAGCCCAAGGTGAAGGCTGACCGGGGAGTCTGCAGTCCTAGTGGTGATTTGGCAGCACGGGGATAAAAGGCCTCACGGGAGGGGCTCTGGGGTGCAAGGCGGATGGCGGGGGCGGGGAGGAGGCAGGAGTGTTGCAGGCAGGGAGGGCTGGTGTTGGCGCACGTGTTCACGGTCACACCCGGTCGGCACAGGAGGAATGTCTCCCCTGCTGGTTCAGGAGCCAGACGCCCTCGGACGGCATCCTGGCTGCCGTGTACTTGCCGTTAATGCGCCTGACCCTCTCTGTGACTTAGTTCTCTCAGTAAAAGCAGAAGTAACATCTGTCTTCTAGGCGTGCTGGGAGGAACTAAATGACTGATCCACGGAAGCATTCAACCAGTGCTACTCTCGGGCGAGCCACGCACGCAGTCAAGGCTGACCTAAAGCCTGGCCACCTCTGGACTTCCCAGTCACGTGAGCCAAGAAACGCCCTTTTGCTGCGGGCTGTGCTTGCTCAGTGGACTTTTCTGACTCTTATCACCAAGAGATTCCCGGCGCAGACACTCTTTGGATCTCCATTAGGCAGATGAGGAAACTGAGAATTAGAGAGGTTAAGTGGGTTGCTCAGAGACACACAGCTAAGGTTTGAACACAGGTTTGTCGGATCTGCCAGTCTGCTCAAACACCGTCTTCTCACCACCGATTCAAAGCCCCAAATGCCCAGGACCCTCCATTATTTCTAGTCAAGTGTCTTCCTCCCAGGGGGACTCTGCAGAGGCCAGGACTGGACATTTAGGGAGAAAGCGGGGGGGCGGGGGTTCTGTCTGACAGCCTCCTGACCTTGGGCTAATCATCCTGCTGAATGGTTTAATGGGCCACAGGCCGTTCTTGGGAGGAATGACTTTCACATGGTCCAGTGGTCCAGATCCCCAGTCTGCGCTCCCTGGACTGTGGTGAGCAGTGGACAGTGGAGGGGTTTCTCAGTAGGCACATGTCGTCTCCACGCTTCCACCATGCAGGACAGCATGAGTCGGAGCAGGCGAGAGCCCAGGGGCGTTATCTTCAGAGGTGGACGCCAGGACATGCCCACACACCCCCCTCAACCTCTGCCTTCTGTCCTGTACTTACCTGTATACTTACCTCTGTCCTGTATTTACCTGTATACTTACCTCTGTCCTATACTTACTAGCTCTTCCTCTACTATTCTTTCTCCGTTTTGTGTCTTCTTTTTTCCTATATCTCCTCTTTCCACAAATGTTTTAGAATCATTTACAGAAAATACACGTGTATACAAGCAAAATATGAATACGAAGATCAAACATCAGACATCCGGACTAGGTCGGCCATGAACAGAATAGGAAGTGTAAATGAAGGGGATGGAGATGAACTGCACTACTACACACCAAATGTGACATTTCACAGTTGCTATGGCTGAGCTTCCTGGTGACCAAGGCACAAATGGGAAACAGTCAATTGTGTAGTTCGGAATATGGGAATAATGTGAACGGACACAATCTGTGCTCAGAGGAAACAAAGCTTTTTCCAGCACTTAGCGCCCCCCCCGACTCCGCCAATTTATTTTTTCACATGTGTATACAGGTGACACTGTCATGCACAGGTGTCCCTGGCCACATCCCCAATGTGCATGCAATAACAGGTTTCATAAGCCTATCTTTTGAAGAAAGCCCACAGCCCCAAAATATAATACAACTTATGAGAGCCTTTAGGAAGCAAGTCAAATGCAAGTTTTTAATGGTTTTGCCTGATCCAATAGCATTGCCCAAACTTGCTCAGAACCCCAGCGTTACACACAGCATTAATAACTCTTCCATGCAGACAGGTTCCATAGGCAGGTAAGGACGAGATAAAATCAGAATTAAACAAAATCAAGCATGTTTTTTAACCATAGGATTTCCAAGAGCTTTTAACACTGTAATGTCCATGTGACTCCAAGGTCGATGGCACCTTCCTCTCCATCCACTCCATTTCTTCAGGAATGTCTTTTAGAAGCTCACAGAATGCTAGAGACCATGTTTGAGATGTATGAACCCCAGTTTGAGAAAGATGGCTTAGAGGAATGGTTGAGCTAAACTCCTCCAGATAAACGTTCTCTCCACCTGGCATTTGGTAGAGTTGGCCGCCTGGTGGTCCAGGACAAAGGTGTCGGACACGCCCAGGCTTTGGGTCTCCCGATACTCTCGGGATGAAGTAAGAATACCTCTTTCTCCAACACCCCTCTTCCAGGACTCACATTCTTGGTCCACAAAACTAGAGGACACAGAAAAGAGATCACCTGGAGGATGAAGACGAAAACTTCTCATAGCCTGTGAGCTGCTCCATCTCCACCAAGTGGGGGTCAGGGAGGCTCCCCCAGGGTGCCTGGGCCAAGTGCAAAGGTGGGGGTTCCCTTTGCCCACTGGCTTAGCTGCATGGAATTGAAGGAGCAGTTAAGGGAGTGGAGTCTCAAAGACATCCCGGGAGTCCATCCAAAGTAAGTCAAGGAGAAGTTCCAAGTGCAAGTCTGAACCAGAGCTAGCCAAAGAGATGGGTGCGGGGGGACAGGGAAGTCAGCTCAGAGGTGGCCATGGGATAGGAGTCTACACCTTAGAATCATTCCAAATTCAAAAAAAAAAATGTAGCCTTAGGGGCTTGTGGTCTGGTTCCTGTGACCTCAGGAGTAGAGGGACTTTGATCATTCTGAGTCGGACAAGAGTGGTTTCATCTATTCTCATCAACAAATACTTCCAACCTTCATGGCTTAAATCAGGTTCATGAACAACTAACTCAGCACAGATCCAGGTTTGAGGCCTGAACCACCAGATGCGCCTCAGCTAAGAAGACAGCTAGAGAAGGCAATGTACAGGTTGCACCTTGGGAAGGGCAAGCCATAAAAATACATGTCCAAGGATGCTCATCTCAGGACTCTTAGTCAGGTGGGAAATGGGGGAAAGACCTCAACATTCCACTCATAGCAACTGATTAACTGAAATACAGCACATTCATGTGACAAACCACCACACAACCTTCCTGAATGACTTGAAAGAGACGTGTGATAAACTATTGAGTGAAATCGCACATGTTGCCGAGATATAAATAGCAGGGGCCCACAGAAGCAGGAGGAAACATTTTTGTGTGAGTAGGCACAGACGGAAGTCCAAAGGGACGCATCAAAATTAGAACTGGTTCTCTGGGGGCCCTGGGATCGCTGATCACTGATGTCATTTTTTTCATCAGTCATTTCTTCTTCTCTTGTTTTACGGTAAGTGTGGATTTTTCTTTTTAACATCATTATTCATAAAGAGCAGAAAAGGCAAAGCCAGTGCCGTTTCCCACTTGCTGCGGTCGGTGCCGGAGGCACTCTCGGTCTCTCTGGCGACATCGCCCCCTCTCCATACATGATCTTTGTTATTCTCTTGCTGTCATTTTGTTCCGAACCTGCTTCCTCTGTCTGCCCCACTGGTCCATCCTCAGACATACAGGTGCTTGGAGGCAGAGGCAGGTGCCCCCAGCTGGGCTCTGAGGAACCCAGAGGCAGGAATTCTGGAAGAAGAGTGTGTGTGTGAGCTGGGACACCAGCCAGCCTGCAGGAGGGAAGGAGCCAGGGTAATGGGGCCTTTGGCCGCGGGGCCACTCCCTGAGGCCCCTGGAGTGTGGAGGGAGTGTGGGTTGGCCAAGATCAGAGGCCAGGAGTGGATCTGACAGTTCGACCTCACGACGTCACTGCCCCTGCACTCTTTGTCCAGTGAATTGGACACAAGGCCGAAAACCAGGATCAGCAATGCTTCTGCAGGGCATGGGTCTGCGGTCACCAGAACTTGGTGGGATTCCCGGGGGGTCCATCACACGAGCACGGGCTCCGGGTCCCTCACATGCAGCCATGTGTAAAATTCTGACCCCACTGAACCTGCTCCTCCAACTCCTTATAACCCCTGGGGTATTTGAAGTCACAGGATGGAAGAAACAGCATTTCAAAGGGAAAAAACAGGTTTTCCCTGAGAATGAATGAGTCCCTATTTGTATGGCAATTTAAAAAAACAATTAGGGTTTATTGGGAGTTTCAGGACTCTGGGGTTTTCAAATTCTAATATTACAGCAAGTACAAATATAACACGGAGCAGAACGAGAAACCTAAATGAATGGAACACTGGAAGGCTCCGGAGCTATTTTGTACTTCCCCTGGGATTGATCTGCTGCAGGCTACGCTCCGGATCCTGCCCACGTTCAGTTCTCTTTAAGGAGCACTGGCTGAGCAGATCGCCAAAGTGTTTTATCTGTGTGTCCCTGGACAGGATCAATCACAGTGGTCACAAAGCAAGGTGCATGAACTACTGAGCCTCCCCTGAGCAAGTTTGGATGGAGGTGGGGGCTCCAGTAAGCTCCCCTAATTTCCTATAGTGTTATTATACCCATTTTATCAAATTAAAAAAACAACCTGAGCCTCGATGAAATGGAAATGACTTGCCTAAGGTCACCCAGCTTGTAAAGTGACAGGAGCTGGATTTCCAGCTATCCAGCCAGCACAGATGATAGTTAGGCAGAGGCACCTTTAAGAAAGCTACCTTCCTGATTACTGGGCTTCCCACAATCTGGGAGAGGGGACACTGGCCAAGCTGACATCACCAGAATTTCTATTTCTCATTGTAAGTGAATGCAACAAATTTTTTCTCCTCCTATCCTCAACCCTTCCTAGAGTCTAGCAAACAGAAAGGAGCATTATGGAGGTTCCGGCAGAAGTAACACCCTTTTTTATGAGCTGGGGATGTATACCAAATCTTTTATTACAAAATCATAAGCATGGAATTCTGAGGCATAAGCATATTTTAATTACTTTTAAAGAGGGCATTACTTCTGCCGGACTCTGTATATGCACGTCAAAGCAGAGAAAAGAAACAGTGACTTTTCGCAGAGCAACACACGGACATTAACACACTCGTGGCCGTATACAAGCTGATTGTCTGCTCGATGCGTGACCCTGTGTCAGAGAGCAAGTACAGGCTTCTTCGTGCTGTGTTACTGTTTCCCTTGCAAGGGGATAGAAACCCAACATGTGCTACCTTAAGAATGAAAATGGGGGTGGATTGTATAGGTTAATAACCCTAAAAAAGCCAAAGAGAGAGCTCCGGCTTCAGGCATGGCTGGATCCAGGCATCCAAACAATGTCATCAGGCCTCTGTCTGACTCTGCTCATCTCCCATTTGTGCTGACCTTACTCTTAGGTAGGTTCTTTGCGCACAGCCGACCACGACAGCTCTAGAGTTCCATCCTCTTGTTTGGAAACCGAGCAGTTAGAGAAATTTCTCAGTAGTTCCAACAGAAGTCCCAGAATTCACTATCATTGGCTTGACTTAGATCACACACCTACATCTGAACCAACTGCTGCGGCCAGTGGGGTGGGAATTCGCCTGCCCCGAATCACATCACCACCCCCTTCCACAGAGCAGGAACCACCCAGAATGACAGCGGGGAGCAGTGGTTGCCCAAAGGAAAAACAGGCCACTATAGAAGGAAAAGTGGAGGCTTGGCATGGGGAGAAAACAGGTGCCCAGTGCTTGATCTGAGGCCCCCTTCAGCTTGATCTGGGGGTGCGGGTTGCAGAAAGGAGACAGAATGGAAAGAAAGAACTGAGAGTCAAGTTGAGGGCTTGAGGAGAAGCAATGTGAAGGCGAGGGTGGGGGCAGGGAATTAGATTTCAGAGACAGAGGAGCCCAGGGGAGGGGAACTGCCCTTCAGTGGGGACAGAGTTGGATCGGAAGCGCAGGACTCCATGTGGATCTCAACAGGTGACAGGAGCAGGCTGGCTCCCGGTCCTTCAGGATTTGTCATGGCCTGAGGCAATCATCTGAGCGAGTGGATCGGGCCGCCCCACCCTCTGACCCCTCTGACGTTCAGGGCAAGGTAAAGGGGTCATGTTTTCTTAACTGCCATGCTGCTTCCATCTGTCCGACCCACATGAGTCCTGTTAGCTTGAGTCAGCTTTCTGGAAGCCGAGGGCCTCCACACGAACTGACGAAACTGAGTTCCTGGCCCCACGAGACTGGGAACCGACCTTGGACACTGGCAGATTCCACAGGACCCTGCCCCAGGGAAGGCCCCTTGGCGGGCAGCCAGCGGGCCTGCCCTGACCACACCCTGCCTTTGCTTCCAGGCCTCCAGTGCCTTCTTTCCAGGGCTGTGCCAGGATTCCAGGGGACCGCTGAGAGGACCCCCGACATGGGGCTTCCTCAGAGTTGGCCGAGGAAACAGCAGCTGCTGTCACTACTGGGTGTGCGGTGGGCCTAGCGCACAGCGGATGGTACCACTCTTAGGTATGTGACGTGCCCAGCGGGGCACCGGTGAGAGAACCAGTAACGGTAACCGGGTAACCATGAGTACAACTGTCGTGACTTTAAAGGAACCTGCTGCAGTTAGCAGGTGCTCATGGCCTGGGGGCTGTTTTGGTTTTTCTGTGTTTGGCTGGGCTTTCTGCTCCGCACTCGCAGAATACTTTCTCATCCTCTCCCTCTTCTTCCTGAGGCCAGCTGCTTGCAAATGTGCTCAAAGCACAGACTCCCCCACCCCCTGCTCCCCGCGCTGAACCTGTCATCTAGAAGGTTTGGTCTGAGACCCCCACCACCAACAGCATGGTGCTGTTTCTCAAAGTGGGGTCCCCCAGTCCATCTCTGTTAAAATCATGACGATGTCTGTTAACCTTGCAGACCCTTAGATCCCATCCTGGCCTGCTAGGTTTGCAGCCCAGAGATCTGCACTTTAAAAGGCCCCAGGGGTGGTGAGAATTCGAAATCATCCCAAAGCTCACTAGCCACATTGATGTTGATCTGCCCTGCGGACACACAAGGGGCACCTGGCTCCAACAGGGAAGTCCGGATTCACTCACAGTCCCCGCCCACGCTGGCCCTTCTATCAGGTAATTCAAAGTCTCAGGCTTGCGAGTTACTCATTAAGCCTCGGTTTCCAGAAAAGAAATAATAATAACTGAAGGGACAACACAAGCCCAGAGGCAAGCTGAGCAGCCCTGGGAGAGTGGTGCCAGACAGCTGTTGTCACCAGGCACCTGGCAAGAAGGAAGGGGAGGCTTGACACGCCCAGCCTAAGGTCAGACGACAACCAGGTCCCAGCAGCACCAGCTGACATTCCTCGTCCATGTCCAGGCCCTGAGCTACCTGCCACATCCCACTGGCTCCCACGCCCAGAATGGCCTGTGCTGAGACCTCGCGGCAGCCAGCCCCCCAGCAGCCACAGCCCGTCTCTGCAGGAGCCGCCACCACTGACATGGCTGTCCCTGCTAGGGGTCATCGTGTGTCCACAGATCGTGACCTGGAGTGCCTGGTATGCCGGGAGCCCTACAGTTGTGTCCGACTCCCCAAGCTGCTGGGCTGCCAGCACACCTTCTGTGCCGTCTGCCTGAAGCTTCTGCTGTGCGTGCAGGATGACACCTGGTCTGTCACCTGTCCACTGTGTCGCAAGGCCACCGCTGTCCCCGGGGGCCTCATCTGCAGCCTGCGTGACCAGGAGGCCATGGTGGGCCGGCTAGCCCAGCCATGCCCGGAGGTGTGGCTCTGTCCTCAGGGACTGGAGAATCCTGCCACGTCAACAGCAGGGGATCCCAGCATGGCCGGAGAGGATGAGCAGGATGTGGCCAGTGCCAACTGCATGGCAGCCCGGCGCCTGGTGGCACACCTGTTCCTGCTGATCTTGCTCATCGTCCTTATCCTGCCCTTCATCTACCCCGGCATCATCCAGTGGGCACTCACCCTCGTCATCGCCCTGGCCTTGCTGATGTCCACCCTCTTCTGCTGTCACCCCAGCAGCCAGGGCAGCTGCTGGTCCTCCCCCAGGACTCTATTCTGCCGAGAGCAGAAACACAGCGAGATCTCTTCCATTGCCTGAGTGCGGCCCAACCGGGCCCCGTTACTGTCATGGTGAGCCAGGCAAGGGGCTGCGAACCAAGACTGGCTGCTCTGGGAGAGGAAAGGCCCGCCAGACCTGCGAGCCGAAGCCAGAATGGCTGTCATGGGTCAAGGACTATGTGCTTGGACGATATAGACTCACGCCTGCCCAGAGCACGGCACCGCTGAGCCGTTTGGGATGGGGAGGAGGCACAAACGACTTGAACTTGAATGATACGAGGGGTGGGACAGGCTCCTGCTCTTCTTACTCCAACGCTCCTGGTTTTTCTTTCTATGCCTTGATGAAGGTATTGTAATATTAACAATATTGAAGAACAAATAGAACCAGAACATCTTTTTTTTTTTTTGCAGTTTATATAGCTGGTTTTCTTTTCTTGTTTGGTTTTGGGGTGTGTGTGTGTGTGTGTGTGTGTGTGTGTGTGTGTGTGGCAGATTTTCATGTTTCTGGCTGATATACATTTTCCCTCCTGGAAAGTTGGAGCCCACTGAAAGTCCTCTTGTGCTCCCCCCAGTGCTGCCCATCTCGTGCCCGTCACACTTCACCAAAGGTCACGGTGGCTTGGGTTTCCCATTGAGTCGCCCCCCAGGAATGGAGGGAGAGAACTTGTACAGGCGACTGGTGTTTCCGATGCTGCCCGGGAGCTCCACGTTTAGTTGGCCAGGCTGGGGAGGGGTGGAGGGGATGCAGGTGGGTCTGGGAACTTGCCCCAGGATCCCCACCCGGATTCCCCAGCCCCGTGTTACCAGGCCCTGGCTTAACGGAGAATCTCAGGGGTCCAAGGGCTTCCCCGCCCCTGTCCCACAGCAGTCCCAGCTGCCCATCCAATGCACAGTCCCACACTCCAGGACCAACGCTTATGGGTGCCACTGTCTTTATTACTGCATCTCATTTCCCTCTTGAGTTTTGGTCGTAAAGATAAGAAGCCCCATAAATGAAACGGTCCTCTCCAATAACCCCACCTTTCCCGCCTCACCCTGAGCCCTCACAGTCACCGGAAAAGTTTTGTGTTGTTTCTGGACTATTTCTGCTCTGTAACATAGAGGAGATTTCTGCGGGTGAGAATGGCCTTCCCTGGTCACCCAGGCCAGGCCTCAGCCAGGGGGACCCATGGGGAGCAGGGGGATGGAGGGCAGGAGATGACACAGTCTTTCCTTCCCAAGGCCCCGTCATTGGAAGGCAGCCTTGGGACCTCAGAGGGCTCACTGAGCACCATACATTGTCCTTCCCTGCCCTTTTTCTTCCTGGTAGGATGATAGCTGCAAGTTAGAGACTTGCTTAGAGTGCCAATACCTTCATCAGGGAGGGATGAGAGAATTCTGCTCCTGGAGCACAGGGGGCCGGCCCTGGCCCAGTGGTTATGTGCTGTCGAACAAGGTCTTGAGCTTCATTTTCCCTGAAATGAGCTAGTTAAGACTGGATGATTCATAAGACCCCTGAAGTCCAAGAGTTCCAATTTTAGTATATGTGCTGCCGAAGCAAGCACTGAAGTCCAATAGTTGAGGGCACCGACCCCGAACAATGAACGTGGGTCCCCTCCCCTGCAGCCTCACAGAAAGAAAAGTCAAAATACAAGTATGGATGCAATCGGCTATTCCTGAAATCTGGGTGCCTTCCTTTTGTTGTGTGTTGTGGTGTTTGTTTGTTTGTTTGTTTTTGTTTTGCTGATAAGATACTTCCAGGGTGACTCTGTGACACCCATTATTATTGGCCTTACTGACTTTGGGTGCTGAGAGAGTGTGAGTGCACATGTGGGTGTGCGTGTGCCCACACTGTTGAGCCAAGGCCAAGTGGGCCCGAAGAACACCCTGTCTCCCCAGGATGAGTAAATGATAAGACTTGTTCGGCATTTCCTGAGCTGCCCTCAGGCGTGTGCATTTTGGCAGGGTCGCCAGGGGGACAGGGAAAGAACGTTCTCTCCCCACTCATCCCTCCTATTCCATCTAGCTCTTAGACCCTCCACCAAGGAAAAGCCCTTCACCAAGATTGCAGCTGTGAGTGGCAATACCATTTCTACCATAGTCGTGGTGGGGGTGTGTTTATTGAGCACTGACTAAACTGCTTTACTTGCATTCTCTCGCTGAATCTTCGTAACTACCTACGCAAGCGGAGATCAGGGCGATAAGGAGACTGAGGATCAAAGAGGTGATTTCATCTGCCCAGGACTGCACAGCCAGCCACGCTCCCCAGCTCCCGGGGATTCTAGCCCAGGGCTCTTTCTGCTCCCCAATGCTGCCAGGAAACTGCTCCCCACTGTGGGCTTGCGAAGGAGAATGGGAAACTAGCCTCAGGAGCCTCCAAATTCCAGTGATCGGGTACTCAAGACAGAGAATTCCAGAACCTGTTGTCTATGAGGGGGAATCCCCCCCCCAAAACAGAATTTATTTATAAAAACAATCGTGTGCTTATTCTTACATGTTTCAACTTCCATCGCCATCAAAGTACTCTCCTTCTGATGCACTACACCAATCGAGACGCTCAAAACAGTTTTTGAACTCTTAGATTTGATGCCTTCTTTTGTGTCAGCTCTTCCACATCAGCAAAACGTTGCCCTTTGAGGACTTTTTTCATCTGGGGAAACAAAAAAAATTACTCAGGTGAGATCGGATGAACAGGGAGGGTGGGACACGGGGGTCATGCCGTTTTTTGTTGTTCATGTAAATCGCCCATCGTGAAATGGGCAAATGCATTGAGTCTCCAAAAAAAATTCACTGAAGCCGAGCGCAGCCTCTCACAACAAGGCCCGCTGGTGCACGGAGGCAAACGGGCTCCTAGAACACTCCCCTAGTGTGGGGAGCCTGTGCTGCAAGGGGCCTGCCCTCCAGATCATTCCAGGTTTTGGGAGGGCCCCCCTTTCATATGCTAAAGAGAAAGAAGATAAAAATGGGATGGCTTTCCTGCAGACTTTTACCACTCAGTCCCAGCCTCCCTAGAGGGGAGCTGCATCGACACGTGGTCCCCAACCAGTGTGTCCTCCACTGTCCTGGACAGAGTCCTAACACAGCTGTCACCACCCCCCTTGAAGCCCAGTGGGTCCCAACCACTTTCTGGCCCCCAGCAGGATGGGGACAGAGAACTCCAGAAGCCGCAACAGCCCAGGCTGCCCTGGACGGGAACAGAAGAAACAGGCAGCGTTGCAAAAGGAGGTGAACAGAAGACATCAGAGAGGTGGGCCCAGGCACGAGCTGAGTCCTGGCCCAATGTGTAACCAGGAGAAGTTACAGAACTCCTCTGAGCCTTCATTTGCTTGCCTGTAAAGTGCAGAAGGACACCGCACACCTCCCAGGGCCTCCATGATGATTCAAAAAAGCTCCTGGAAGAGAATCCTGTGTCCTGATGGGCTGCCTTTATCATCAGTCATTGACCCCCTTGAGTAACCCCTGTTCAGTATGATTCGAAGCAGGCGACTGGCCTTGGTGATGGGCTGTAGAAGCCAGTCCAGAGCAGGACCATTGTCTAGGACAGGCCAATTTAGGGAAGAACTCTGTGCTTAGGTCGCAAAGGGACGTGCTAAGGATGGAGAGGAATTGCAGGAGGAAGCCAGACTTCATCCTCACCTGACCCACTCCCTCACTTGTGGCCTTGGCATCAGACAGACCTGGCTTGAATTCTAGCTTCTGCACTTAAAAGTCACCTCACCTCTCTGAGACTCAGGTTCCTTGAAACGAAGCTCATAATCCATATTGCATTGCGTTGCTGGGGGATTTAGTGATATAACCCATGGCTGAGCACTTAGGATCGCAAGGAGGTAAAGCAGGGAAATGAGAAGACAATCACAGAGAGAGAGAGAGATGGGTTGAGTTCTAGAAAGCCCTCACAGGAACGATGAGAACAGACTCATTTTATTCTCTTACTGATAAGGAAGTTTATTAAAACCTGGCCACTAGAATTCATCTCTCCATTATCAGCCCAAGCATCAGCAGTGTCCTCAGCAACAACGTAATAAAACAGTAATTGCTAATGTGATTTCAATGCACTGTGTCAAGTTTATTACGTATGTTATTACATTTACTATAAGGTAGGTACCATTATTACCCCCAAATTACCAACAGGGATGCTGGGGCATAGAGAGGTTAAGTAACTTGCTCTAACAACGTGCGGCAATGGCGGGGCCAGGAGTAGGCTGCAGAAGTTCAACTCCAGAGTGAGTCACTCTGCTGTGTCAGATGGAACATTCCTAAGTGCTCAAGGTATGTGGGCCCCCTGGCCTAAGGGGTGAGGGATTAAGAAGAGATGGCTTCCCCACATTTGGTTACAGCTTCCTGCTTAGTGAGTGTCTGGGCCAAAGGGTTGTGGGACCCCACTTGTGCCATCATCCACCACCATGTTCTCATCTCACCTTTCAGCTTCTGTTCATTTTCGGATCTCTTTCCTGATAACTGGAGGAAGTTTTCCAGCCTTTGCTGGAACAATCAATTCTTTGTGGCAAAGGAAAGCGTTTCTAGGAACAAAGGACATTCCCACGCAATTTCTCAGGCTGTGGGAACAACACAGAACACACTCAAGGAGAAATCAGAATCCCAGCTCTTGAACCTGCTGGGGCTATTCTTATGAACTTCACAATCTCGTCAGAGAATCTTGAAATCCCTTTTTTAACAGGGGGGTATTTGGGGGTCAGTAGAGAACTCTCTGCAGAACTCAGAACACCCTGGAATCTAGGATCCATCCACACATTTATTCAACAAATATTTATTGAGGGTCTGCTCTGTTTCAGGTGCTGAGTAGGGTATTTAATCCTATTTGATAAGGAACTTTGATGAGGAAGGAAAACTAATGTATGCAGAGCACCTGTTATGGACCCAATTGTGTCCCCTCCCGTAAAAGAAGACAGGTTGAAGCCCCAACCCCCCACTACCTCAGAATGTTACCTCATTTGGAAATAGGGTTTTTATAGAGATAATCAAGTTACAATGAGGTCATTAGGGTGGGCTCTAATTCAATATGGCTGGCATCTTCATAAAAAGGGGAAATTTGGACAGAGACAGGCACACATAGAAGGAAGACAAGGTGATCACACACAGGGAGGATACCCGTGAAGAAGGCAGAGAAAAGGTGATGAGGCTGAAGCCATGGAATGCCAGAGATGGCCAGCAAGCCACCAGAAGCTAGGAGAGAGACAGGAAATGGACTCTCCCACAGAGCTCTCACCACCTTGACCTCAGACTCCTAGCTTCCAGAACTGTGTGAGACAATAAATTAGTGTTGTTTAAGAAACAAGGCATTGTGGCACCTTGTATGGCAGCCCTAGGAGACCAGCACAGACCTGTCCTGTGGCTGTGTTTGCACCGTGTCCCTCAGCTGGGCTCCTTCGAGTTCAATAAATAACTCGCCCATAAGTGGCAACGCTGGGCTCCCCAAGACAAGTCTGACTGACCCAAGATTAGGTCTTACTTCTTCTCCCATTTTGTGGATGGGAAATCAAGGTTCAGAGAACCCCTGATATCCATGCCCCTCCCCGCAAAAAGGTGCCCAATGAGTCAGAGATGGAGTTGGAATCAGAATCTACAGTTCCTACATTGTCTTTAATCTTTGCAACAACCATATGAGCATTACTGAACTATTATCTCATTAAGGCACTTGACCAAGGTCACAAGCAACTAAGGTTCCAGAATTTGAACCAAAATTATGTCTGCACTTCCCACTGCCTCATAGAAGCGGGCAAGTGTGTCTTTCAGAATGCTTGAGGTCCCCACCATAAGAGATTGTTTGCTCAAAGAAGGCACAACGACAGTGGACATTTGTCTTCTATTCTTTCCTTTACTGTCTTATATTCAGCTGCCCCCCTTCTCGTGCCCCCCCCACACACACACACACACACTCCCTTTCTGAGGACACTGCCCTGTGGCTAATCTTGTTGAAAGAAGAGTTCTACCAGTGATCACTACACCAACTGGGACACTTGGTCCCTCCTCTACCCAACCTCCCCTTTCACCTGAGTCAGTCAGTCACATGATATAGATCACGTGATCTCTTCCAGCCCTAGAATCTGGGGCTAGTCATGAAGGACGAATGAAGGTTTGAGAAGTAACAGCAGCAGCAGCAGCAGCCCAGGAGGTCCCCACAGCTCTGGTCCTTCAGCCACTGGTTGATTCCGTCAATGCTCAGGTTCCTTCCCTATAATTTTTATTTTTCTTTAGATAGCCAGAATCGGTTTCTGTTGCTTGCAACCAATATTTCTTTCTTTCTTTTTTTTTTTTTTTTTTTTTCTTTTTGGTATGTGGGTAGCTCCCTGACTGGGAATCGAACCCAGGCCGCAGCGCTGACAGCGCCAGTGCTGAAGCCTTAAGCCACTACACCATCAGGGAACTCCCCAACCAATATTTCTGACCTAATGTAGGAGCTGTCCAGGCCCCTAGATGCTGAGAAATTCCACCATGAGCTTCAGCCCCTCCAAAGCCTAAGCAAGCTAAGTGAAATAAGCCAGACACAGAAAGACAAATACTGCATGGTATCACTTAGGTGTGGAATCCAAAGTAGCCAAACTCATAGAAGCAGAAAGAGAATGGTGACTGCCAGCAGCTGAAGAAATGGGAGAGGGAGAAATGAGGAGGTGTTGGTCAGAGGGCACAAAGTTTCAGCTATGCAAGATGAATGAGTTCTGGAGCTCTAATGTACAGCATGGTGATCACAGGTAGCAATACGGTATTGTATACTTGGAATTTGTTGAGAGCATAGATAGCTCTTAAAGTAAATCTTCTACACACACACACACACACACACACAACTGGTAACTATACAGAGGTGATGGATTAAGTTATACAGCTTGATTGGCATGATCTTTTCACAAGGCATACATATATCAAAACATCAAATTATATTCTTTAAATATATACAATTTTATGTCAAAGATATCTCAACAGAGTTGCTTTAAAAAAGATACATATGTATTTGTTTGTGAACCCATAAGACACAAAGAAAAATGGTTAAAACATGAGTTTAATCAATGGCCTTGATTAGTAGTTTATAAGAAACAAATAAAAATTATACTTAAAAAAAAAAAGGATTCAACAGCATCAAACTGTTCTCAATAGAATAAGGATTGAAGAGTAACTTTCTCATGTATGATCCAACGTGATTTACCGCAAGTTCACGTACCAGCTAAAGGTATGTCATGTACTACCAGTGATACGGGTTTCACGTAATAGAAAATGTCAGACCAGGGGCAAGTGCAATGCATTTCTAGATAAGAAGCAGGTGGAGGTCATCATCCAAGCCTCTGCGTAACAGATAAGGTAAAGGACTACAAAATTACTAACCTAATACACAAGAACAGTGGGGGAAAATATTAACCCAAGTGGCTTTGACCCCAAACCCCTGCCATTTAGCTTAGCCAATTCCAGTTGATGGTCCAGTTATCAAAAAGACATTAGGTTCTCTGGGTCAAAGATGCCTTGGAAACATAATTGAGAGTTTGCTCAGCAATGTAACAATATCCATGGTAACCGCAAACTGTCGGCAACACTCTCCACCCTGGCCTTCCTCTGAAGGTGTGTCCAGTCTCTCCCCACAGGAGTCCTGTTTATTTGTTAGTGTCGTCCGGAAAGAAGTGACTATAAACCATCTTCTGAGTCATTCGGTCTTAAGTTCAGTGTGACGGCATCATAAAGATGCTCTAGGGAAGGGATGTGGGGCCACCTTCAGTGACATCATCCCAGAACTCAGTTCCATTCAAAGCACGCCCAGGCCAACTCAGTCCTAGAAGGATGGACATCTATGGGACATAGCCATCCCCTCCTGGGGATCCATTATCCACAACTCCTGCTGGGATCATTATCCAAAAGTCATCTAAATATCTTCGAATTTGCATTGACGTTTAAGCCCGTGGGAGGACAGGAGAGTCCAATCTGCCAAGTCCGGAGGATTATTTAACCTCCTTGAGCCTCAATTGCTTCCTGTGCAAAGTGGAGCTAATAATAGTATAAACTGCATAGAATTAAATGATATAAAGCAAGCTTGTCCAACCCACGGCCCACGGGCAGCATGCAGCCCAGGACAGCTTTGAATGTGGCCCAACACAGATTTGTAAACTTTCTTAAAATATTCTACGATTTACTTTGTGATTTTTTTTTTTAAGCTCATCAGCTATCGTTAGTGTGAGTGTATTTTATGTGTGGCCCAAGACAATCCTTCTTCCGATGTAGCCCAGGGAAGCCAAAAGACTGGACACCCCTGGCATAAAGTAGGTGTGGGAAGCATGAACACGTACAATATGCAGAGCCAGCCACAAGGATAATGCTCCATGAACAGTATTCATAATTATTTCTATAGTTTCTGAGAGGAACCCAGGAACCTATGCCTCCATTACATACTTCCCCTGTGCCTAGCCCACAGTAGGGACTCAACAAATCCAGGTCCTGGCCTGGACTATGGCAACAGCTTCCTAACTGGTTGCCTGTGTCCCCTCTTATCCCTCTGCCCTCCACAAGGACCCAGTGGGATCCTTTCAAAAGCTGAGCCCCAAACCCTCTAGAACTCTCCATCTCACCCAGAATAAAATCCACAGATGAGCCCTCCATCAGTGGTCCCTGATGCCGGACACGCATTGGAATACCTGGTGAGCTTGGAAACAGCACCTGTGCCTGGCCTGTCCCCAGACCAGCAGAATCAGAATCTCTGGGGGTAGGGCCCAAGTGGGATTGCCAGATAAAATATAGAACCCCTAGTTGCATTTGAATTTCAGATACACAGTGAATAATGTTTTAGTAGAACTATGTCCTGGACAATATTAGGACATACTCCTACTAAAAAAATAAAGTATTTATTTATTGTATCTGCAATTCAAACATAACTGGGTGTCCTGTAGTTATATTCGCTAAATCTGGCAGCCGAGGCCCAGCATCAGCCTTTCCCCTGCTGTATCTGCAGTGCCTAGAACCTCACCCACTACAAGTCACCAATTCTGGTTGAATTAGTTCATGGTTATGAAAAGGCCTGTCCTCCCAGCACAATCTCCTCAACATTCCTTTGGGAGGAATTGATAGAAGACATCTTAGTAGAAGTATCTTTTACCAAGCATAAGGAAATTCTTCAGTGTCTAACACCAAACCACAAAAATTTCAAAGACATACACCAGAGGAGTGAACACATTTTCCCCCACCTTTCCTACCGAGGCCTTGATTTAGGAATAGGTCCTGTGTACTGTTCAGCAGGGGTGACTGGGGTGAGGGGTGGGCAGTGGGCACAGCTGTTACTGGATCCAATGCCCAACATCAAAGGTGTTCAATACAGGGTCTCTAATGGCAAAGCCATTGGGCAGAGTAACGCCTGGTCCCACAAAGCCAATCTGGCAGGAAGGGACACCACACATAGAGAGAAGGAGGGCTGCTGGCTGGAGGTTTTCTGTTGGCATCTGCTTCCACATGGTTAGAACATGCCATCTTGACAAGGCCCACATGCTTGGATGTAACTCCCCATGCCCCCGAAGGGTGCACTATTGATCCATCTGTAGGTAGGCAGAGCAGCTCTTTTTGGCCAGAGGGGAGATGAAGAGATGGAGGTCTAAAGCATTCTACAAAGGCATGAGTCACAGACTCCACACTGGAAGCTGGTCCCCATGCACTGCCTTTTCCATTCACTGTACTGGGCGGTCTTCTCCAGGAGAAAGCAACAGCCTTCATGGCCACGATTCACGTCCTGCTCCAGCACTCGTTGGCTCTGTGGCTCCTGCACCACTAGGACCTAAGCCCCAGTTTTCTGTCCTGTAGAATGGATGTGATAAGAACTCACAGGCTTGCTAGGGGAATAAGATCCATCCATGCATTCATTCAGTGATTCTGAGCACCTACCATATGCCTGTTACAGCCCCCAGGGGCTGGGCACACCGCAGAGGACAAGGCAGCCCAGACCCCCTCACCCAACTTCTCAAGTTTTTAAATTCTAGTGAAGATGGCAGAAAATAAACTGCAAACGGGCAAATGAACAAAATAATTCCACAGAATGAGAAATACTACGATGAAATAGAACGGGCCCGGAAGCCAGGTGTGTGATTCCCCTGCACTTAGAACAGTACCTGTCACATAGTAGGTGCTCAGCAAGTATATGTTCAATGACTACATGGGCTGGGTAGTCTGGGAAGAATTGCAGATGCCACCCTAGTGGACACCGCAATAGAAAGCTAGAAACACACAGGAATTGGAAGGTCTGGGGCAGAGTGCCAGTCATGGGCACCTCAAATGCAAAGGTTCTGAGACTGAACCAGAGTTAATATTAGAGAAACAGAAAGAAAAATCAGGGAGAGCACAGCTATCTCAACACTCTGGACTTCTAAGTGCTGTACATACACGCGGGAAGTGTGTTTCTTTGGTTTTACACCATTTACTTTGGAAGATTTCCATCCAAGACACTGTTCGACTCCTTCAATCCCGGGCACGTACCCCGCGCGAGCACTTTCTGGGGAGTCGGAGTTTGCAGAGCCCTCTCCGAGCCCCAGTGTGCCGCTGCTTCCTGGAGGGCAAATACACGTACAATCGAGTTTTGCGCCGGAGTAGGCCCGTCACTTCCTGATGCCGGCACCCCTGTGGCGGAGTGGCGGCGGGACCTGCCGGGTAAGGACAAACAGCCCGCGAGCTGGAGCCCGGAAGGCCCCGCTCCGGACGCACGTCCTTCGGCCGGCCGGCCAGGCCAGGCGCGCTGGGGGCGGGCTGCTCGGGGCGGGCTGCACGGGGCGGCAGCACAGGGCAGGCGGAGGGACCGGCGCGGGTGCGGGGCGACTGGGCCGGGACAGGGGAGGAGCCTGGCAGGAGGAGTCTGAGCAGCCACCGCCGCAGCCGCCTTCGCCTCCAGGTAAGGGACCGGGTCTCGCCGGGGCCACTCCCCGCGGGCCCCACGCGGGAGCTCCTGCCCTCTTGGACTCACAGGCCCTTTGCCCCACCCCCAGCCCTCCTTCCGCCCGTCGTGGGCGCGGGACCCAGGGCTGATTGCCCTGGAGTCAAGGCTGCCTGGTTGTTGCTTGTTTTCTTTCCGGGCCGGAAGTGCCCTTAGAAATCACGTGGTGCGGCAGCTGGGGAAACTGAGGCCGGGCAGAGCACTCAGGTGTCTTCTGCCTCCCAGCTGGTAGGTCCCAGCCCCTCCCTCAATAAGTGAGGACGCTGCTCTGGTCAGAGGAGGAGAAGGGACTTGCCCAAGGTCACATGGGGTCACCGAACTTACCCTGGTCCTGCACCTGCACTCACTGGGGAGGAAGGTCTCCTGCACCCCTCACCCCTTCTCTCCTTGAGCCTCCACCCTCCCAGCTCACAGCAGACTCTCAAACTGAGGTGGGTTGGGAATACCCTCCACAGAAAGACCCAGGCCCCCTGACGTTACCAGCCATGTCTCCTCACCCAGCCACTGTTGTTAGAGGAGGGAAGAATTATTGCTACTCACTTTAGAGTGGATTTTACAGCTAGGTAAACTGAGGCTTAGAGAGATGGAATTATTAAGACCACACTGCAAGGAGGCAGACCAGGATAAGAACCTGGGTTACCCCGCCCCATGGCCTGATCAAGCACCTGGCACAGAGTAGGCCTTCACAGTGTCCTTTCTCTGCCTTACCCTACTCTGGGGTCACACACCAAGTCAGGAGCACAACCAGGCTAGAGCCAGGGTCTTGGCCTAGAGACTACCTACTGACTAACACAAAGTAGGAGTCGACAGATTAGTTCTCCTTTCTCTCACCCGATAGTTCATCTCACTGCAGAAAACCTGGAACCCCTTTAAGCTTTAAAGGCATCCACTCATCCATTCCACAAATATTTACTGAGCACCTACTATGCACCAGTGTGTGATTGTTTATGCACAGGATACAGCAGTGAACAAGACAAGCGCTGCCCTCCAGGAGTACACTCCAGAGAGTGGAATAAAACTCAGCCCTTCAGTGAGGTCGGTGGCGGGTGGGGAGGGCCGGGCAGAGAGGAGAGCCCACCGGAATCTTCCCAACCTGTGAAGTATGTAGAGGACGAAGAGAGACCGAACCTCACCACCTCAAGCCCTCTGAGCCCTTGGCCCTTGCTTGTTGGAGATGCTCTGCCAGCCTGGGCTTCCTGCCCCCCTCCCCAGGGATTTGGAGGGGAAGGGGCTAGGTGGGTGGGGAGTGGGGCAGAAAGGGGAGCCCTTACACAAACCTCCGAGCCTCAACACCTGGCACTGCCACTTCGTAGCTGTGTGATCTTGTCACTCTGTTCCTGGGTTCAGGAGCTGCTTGCCGCCTCCAAAAATGGAGAGACATCATTGGTAGAAAGAAAAGTAGATTTATTCAAAAGGCCGGCTTTCTAGGAGCCTGGTAGACTCCTGTCCAAACGCCATTTCCCCAGTTGTCCGCAGGGCCAAAAAGACTTTGTAGACACAAAAGAAGAGGCAGAACAAAGGAAAGGGGGAACTGGCCCAGCAACTCCTGGGTTATTTGAAAAAGAAAAGAAGGTGCTTCCCAGAGTCCAGTGGTTTCAGGGATAGGATTGGTCTTAGGCATACAGCCTTAGGCAAACAGGGTCATTAAGGAGGGAAGTGAAGAAATGGGGAAAAAAGTTTTTAAAAGTTTCAAGCTAAATTACATTGTTGAATCAAACTAAACTTAGCGTGTTAGAATAGGAAAGTAGAAAATACAGTGTCACCCTTTATAGCCTCTCCTCTCTGGGCCTCTGCTTTACTGTCTTGCACTGGGAGCCATAATACTTGAGTGTTGGTGATCCGAAGTCAGAATGCTTCACGAAGTGGTAAAAGCACAATCCAAAGTGTGGCTCACGTCAGAGGCCTTATCAAACCAGGTGTAAACAAGAGCGTGTTTATTCAGAGGCTCCAGTGGCCCTATTGATAACCTGTTAGTGCCCTGGGTAAAGAAATTTAGTAAGAGGCGGCCCTGGGGGTGGCTGAGCTCCAGGTGAGGAGGCCCAGGCTCCCTGCCCTGCTCGTGCACACGCAGCATGGGGCCTACGTGGGCTCAGGTCCGAGCTTTGCGGCTCCCTTCCCAAGTGAGCTTGGACAGTTCCCTTATTTGGAAAATACCCGTCTGCAAGGTTGTTGTGAGGACAAAAGGAACTGAAGCCACAACGGGCCCTGTGCAGTGTCTGCCCCTCTGGGACCCCTTTTGTTTTTTTGGCCTGAGGCCCCGGGCGTGGTCAGGTGGGCACCGCTGACTGACTCGATTGCCATCGCTCAGCAAGTGAAGTTTAGCGAGCTCAGAGCCTGGAGGATTTCTCACAAGCCTGAAACCATCTCTCCCTGCACTGGTTCACACCGGACTGCAGGGGTTGGATCAGCCGCCTGGCCCGCACACTGAGACCTAAGCAGTGTCGTTCTGTGGTTTATCACCGTGGCCTGTGTGGCCTGGGTGTTTGGTAAACATTTCACTAGGGGCTACAGATGAGATAGGGGCCCTGCTGTCCTGGGTGTGTGTTATAGCAGGCAGAAGAGGGCTGCAGCAGGGATCCAACCCCCTTTCCACTCAGCGGCCCTCCTCTGGGCAGCCACACCACTCCGACTGTACCACCCTCTGTTTAGAACCCCGTGGGGCTTCCCATGTCCTTACAGTAAAGAACAAAAACCTTAACGCGGAGCACAAGGCCCTGCACAGTCTGGGCCCCACATGTGCCAGGGCTTTTCCTGCAGCTCATCAGAGATCACTTTATCAATAGCTCTCTGGACTGGAGGCCCTCTCCTCCCTCCATCCCTCCCTCCCCAGGCCCTTTGCACATGCTCTTCTGGACCACTCCTCCCTCATCTCCCTTAGAAGGTGGGTGAGGAAGACCCGCACTGAGAAAAACACAGCATGAGCTGAGGCCCGACGTGGGCAACCCAGCGTGGCCTGGAAGTCGCAGGTGGTTCGGCTGAAAGCTGGCTGGAATAAGGGAAGTAGAGGAAAATAAAGGTGGAAAGGCAGGCTGCGCCCCTCCCAGAGAGGTATTAAATGCGATATTAGCCTGTGCACAGATGGGAACTAGTGGGAGTCATCTAATTTGGTGCTTTTCAAGTTACATTTCAGATTTTGGGGCCGCTTCAGGGTATAAAGTAGACCAAAGCGAAGCAGTGTAGCATCATAGATACGATGGCCGTCTTTGGGTGAAGACCCAGGCACAAGTTTAAATCCCACATCACTTGTCCAGCATCCTTGACCTTTGCTTCTCAGGGCCGCTCTGTCTATCTGTAAAAATGGAGATTGTAGCGCTCACATTGTTGTGGGATGGTTGGGAGAAGACGAGATGAGGCATGGGAAGGGGTGGCACATGGCTCACATTGACCAGGCGTTTATTGTTACAATTTTTTTTTAATTTCAAAAAACTGTGATTCAAATACACAGAGCCTCCAATGTACCATCTCCACCGTTTTTAAGTGTACTGTTCAGCCGTGTTAGGCTGCCGTGCAGCCATCTCCAGACCTTTCCACAGTGCAGATCTGAAGCTCCACACCCACAAAACAACACCCCAGGCCCCCTCCCTCCAGCCCCTGGTAACCACCTGCCTTCTGTCTCTGTGACTAAATGCCTCCCGTAGGTGGGATCGTAGAGTATTTGTCTTTTTGCGACTGGCTGCTTTCCCTTCTCGTCACACCCTCAGGGTTTATCCATGTTGTAATATGTCGGAATGTCCTTCCTCTTTTAAGGCTGAGTCTGGATGTCACACATTTCTTTTTTCCATCCGTCTGTTGGTGGACACTTGGGTGGCCTCCACCTTTGAGCTGTTACTAGTGCTGTCCCCAGGAGGGATGTTGCTGGATCCTTTGTGGTTATAGTTTGAAAGTGGGTATTGAGGGCTCCCCCGTGTCTCTCCTCTCACCCACCAGAGAAGTCCCTGGGGCCCTGCGGAGCAGTTTGAAAACGAGGTGGCTCAAATGGACCATGATAGACTTTGCCATGTCTCCTTCCTCCTTCCCTGATGGGAATTTATTTTTACTTATTCCAAGTGGAAACCCCTGTTCATTCAACAAATGTGTGTAAGTGCCTCCTGTGCTTACGTGCGGGCAGAGGGAGACAGACAGTAAGCGGTAAGCATAAGCAAGGAAGTGATGTGGGACGTCAGACAGCGGTGTGTGCTCTGGGCCAAGCAGAGGAGCCCGTGTGGGCGCTGGGGTGAGAGGCCGGGGCACGGTGGCTTCACTGAGCTGTGAGGTTTGAGGAAAGACCAAGGGCGATCAGGGAGTGGCCGTGTGGTTATCTGGGGGAAGAGCACTCCCAGCAGAGGGTAACAGCCAGTGAGACCAGGGCCTTGAGGTGGGGACGTGCCTGGTGGCATTACCTGGTGACGTCCAGGAGCAGCAGGACAACGGTTTGGCTGGCGCAGAATGAGTGACAGGGAGAGGAGGAGGAGGGCAGATTGCGCGTGGCGCAGTGGCCATTGTAAAGACCGTGACTGCAGGTGAGGAGGGCGTGGTTGGAGGTTTGGGCAGAGGAGCGACCGGATCTGACTTCAGTTTGAGATGGCGCTGTCTGGACGCTGTGTGATGGAGAGCTAGGGACGAGGGCAGTGAGAAGCTGGAGACCGGTGAGGAGGCTGCTGCCGGAGAGGGTGGCAGCAGGATTGTCCAGAACCGTCTATGGATTCTTGTGTGTTGAAACTGTTGCCACGGAGACCTCCTGAGATGCTGCATTTACCACTGGTTTCTAATTTAACTTCCACATAGAGGTGTGGAATGAATGGTTTCCCTCCCAAAATGCTGGAGAGGGTGGGGGGGGAGTAAACTGGACCTGCATAGAATCCTCCCTCTAGGACCATCCTAAGATTGTGTGTGTGTGTGTGTGTGTGTGTGTGTGTGTGTGTGTTAACTTTAATCTACAATCTTCTGAGTTTCTGGCCTAACAGTGCAGTAGTCTTGTTGTGTAAAGGATTCCTTCAGCCAGATGCTTTTCCGTCTCCTTGATGCCTGAACAATTAGTCCTCAGCCTTTGTGTGACACTGTAGCCATCTCTCTAGGAGTAATGTTCATTTCAATGTACTGCCAATGCATGTAAAAATGCGCCTGTGACCAGACAACCAGAAGAGAGGAAGAGAGAGAGAAAGAGGACCCCTCCCCCACGCACACACACACACACACACACAGGCACACCAGATTTGACCTTGGCCTTCACTGGCGGCTTCACTGACTCCTTCACAGAAGGCCACAGGGGACTGTCATGGAAGAAAATCAAAAGCTTGGTCTTACGTGTGATCTTCTAAAGGCCCAGGTCCTGGGGTTTAAGGACTTAAAGGATTTTCAAGGACGATATTGACCATATTTGATCTCCTCCTCGGTATTGACTTTGGAATTTTTCATCTTCCCAGGAGGAAATCCCACGTGTTGTCCCAGGCGTTAGGCAGCAAATACTGGGTGAGCACTTGCTGCAGGCCCTTGCAGACTGGGGGCAGGTGTTTGTGGAATGACGCCTACCCCCACTACTGACAAAAATAACTCAGCCAGCATTTTCTTTGGGGCTAGACAGAAACCATGATCGTAGAGCAAGCTTGTCCAACCTGAGGCCTGTGGACCACATGCGGCCCAGGAGGCTTTGAATGTGGCCCAGCACAAATTGGTAAACTTTCTTAAGACATTATGAAAATTATACAGACCTTTTTTTTAGCTCATTAGCTAGCATTAGTGTTAGTGTATTTTATGTGTGGCCCAAGACAGTTCTCCTTCCAATGTGGCCCAGAGACGCCAGAAAGTTGGATACCCCTGTCATAGAGCATCAGAACCTGGTCCCTCTCCAGTGTGACCCCTGTCCATCCCATAACTGGGCTTTGCAGTCCAGCCATGGGCGAGGGTTCGCCCTGCTCTTCTCATCATGTGTATGTGGTTTCCCCGAAGCTTTTCTGGGTCAAGTGCGGGCCTTGGTGTCTGCACCTGCCTGGTCAGGGACAAGACCCCCAGGAGGCCCCTGGGAGCTGGGAGCTCCTCTGTCCATCAATGACCTCTTGAGCTCCAACTGCTGCTGCACCAGCTCTGTGCCCAAGAGAGGGCCCTGGGGCGCAGAAGCACCGCTGGTCCTGACCAGTCTACATAGTTCAGGTGGCACATCTCCCCACCCCACCGTCCCCCAGCTGGAAGAGTTGGGGGCCCAGCCCATCCACCTGGACAGTCCTTAGAATTGGAACCATGGGCACCTCCATCCCACCATCATGGATAGCTGAAAATCCCTCTGGCACACCCCTTCTAGGGATCAAGAGCACAATTGTCGTTTTTAATTAAAGTTATATTTTTCTGTTATAAAAGCACCTGACAGAATAAGCTCATGACAGAAGACATTAAAAATACAGAATCCTAGAAAGAACAAAACCCAGTTACTTCTAGTCCCACAGCTCTCCCACCAGGAGACAATGACCATTAGCATTGGGATGTAGTTCCCTCTGATGGTTTTGCTCCGTGAAACATTTTTTTAAAACACAACTGGAGTCGTAGCATACAGCCAGTGGCGTGCTGGTTAACCGCTCTGCAAACCAAAATCCCTCATTGATAGCAGTCGCCCGTTTTCTGGGGTGTCGGTGCTCCTGCTGCAGCCCATGTCCGGCCACCAGCATCACTGAAGGCAGAGCTGGGAAGAAAGACCCAGAATCAATTCTCACCAGTCAGGATGAGTCCTCAGCAGCACACTACATTGTCATTTAAAATCATAATCTGTTTTTTTCTGACCTTAAAATCAATGCACACTCATTATTGAAAATTCGTAAAACAGAAGCATAAAGGAAAAAAGGTTAAAAATCATCCAGAATCCAACCCTTCCCTGCTGCTTAGAGAGTAACCCCCGTCACCATCCGGAGACCAGTCCTAACCGTCTCCTTTCTGTAGACACAGGGGAAGGTGTAAACACCTTCCTTCCCAGTCCAAACGCATTCCTTATTTATGGCAGAAAATTGGGGAAATCCAGAAGAGTTTCTGGCATCTCACCTTCCAGAGGTAATTCGGGAGGAGAGTCTTCCAGCCAGTGTTCTTCTCTGCATCTTTTTAACGTGGTTGGACTGGTAGCTTGAACCTCCTAGTTTGTGGTTACGGTGACATCCAGGGTGTTATCATGGGTAATAATTTATTCAAAACCCTGCAGAGGCTTAAAGAGGCAGAAAATGATGTTCTAGTTCCTTGGCATTGAAAAGGGCCATTAGGATGAAGCTCATGTTATTTGAAGTTTGGGGGGACCCCAGGTTTGGGGTTCTGAGACATCCGTGGTTAATTACGGATGTTTGGCCCTTATTCATCTCCCTTCCTCTGATGTTCAGTGGGGTGTATGGGTAGGAGTGCCTGGAGGGAAAGAACCAGGAAAATCTACTTCTTGCTTAAGCCTAGAAGCTACGTCACGTAATAGGCCTTTTTCTGAGCTCTCACTTTGTAGCAGGTAAGCCATTGGGCACCGGGACACAGACATGGGGGAGATGCAGTACCTGCCCCCCTACTTCCAGGCTAACCAAGTAGCCGGCACATCAACCACAGGTCAGGGTGTGAAGGACTCAGAACAGACAGTTTGTGCAAGGGGCCCGGGCTGAGCTCAGTAAACAGTACCTCCTAGGAAAGGCATCCCAGGTAGAGGGACCCATGGAGGCAAAAGCCCAGAGGAGTCCAGGTCGCAGCCAGGCCCCCTGAATCCCAGTAACCCGATCCCTGTCTCCCACAGACCTTCTCCGGATCCCACATCCTATGGACCCACAGGCTGGTTTTTCTGGTTCGCTCTCCCAGGGCAATTTGCATATTTCTCCAAAGAAGCCACCCAGAGGCGGAATAACCTGTTTCCAGACCTAGCCGGGAGGTCTTGAAATCCAAGTAAGTAGTAGTATTTAAGGTTTCTTTTTCTTCCGAACCCTCTCCATTACTTAAAATGGTCTTATTTTAAATATCATGAGTTTCCGTATTGTTCATTTGCTCCGCTACGATGTGGCCCGTGATGGGGGGTTGTGGTCTATCCGCCTTACTCACCGCTGTGTCTCCAGCATGTAGCATGGTGCCCGGCACACATAAGTGCCATACGTGTCTATTAAATTAACAGGATAATCTGGGGAGGAGGTGAATATTTATTTTTAATTTATTTAGACTTTAAGAAAAGGCCTTTCAAATTCTATAGAGACATCTCACTGTCTTTTTTTTTTACATTTTATTTTAAAATAATTATAGACTCTGAGCAGTTCTAAAAATAGAACCGAGAGGCCCCATATACCCTCAGCGCTCCCTGAGTGGCCGTGGTCTTACAATTGAATTAAGTCTGACCCTTTACCCAGAAGAACGTGGTCTGCCTGGCATGGCCCCTGGCAGCATCCCTCCAACGTCTCCTCCCTCCCACCCCTCCACATCCTGGCTACACTGAGCCGCATTTTGGCTCCTAAGCATCTTCTCTACCTCTGGGTCTTGACAGGTGCCATCAAGAACATGCTCTTCTTCTCCACCCCAGCCCTGTCTGACATGACCTTCTCTAGGGAGCCAATTCTGAGTGCCAGTCCCCTCTTTTTATTCCTCTATCTGTGTGCCCCCCCCCCCCCCGCATCACAGCATTTATTCTGCTGATTTGTCGTTATCTGTTACCTCCTACTGGAATACCCTCTCCCGTCTGTCCACAGGGCTGTCCCCCTTGCTTTCTGCAGGCCTCTGCTGGAATGCTACCTTTCGTTTGCATACCGAAGCCGCTTCCCTCCTACCCATCACTTTATATCCCCCTTGTCCTGCCTGATCGGTCTCCCCAGATGTTCGCTCCCTCACCAAATGATCACGGGTGTATTTAGTGGACTGTTAAGGGCATGGATCCTACAACGAGCCAGCCCAAGTGTGCAAATCTTGGTTCCACCACTTACTAGCTATGTAACCTTGGGCAAGTTCCTTAAATTATTATTATCATTACGTATTGGTGTAATATTGCCTGTCTCCCCCTAGAAGGTAAGTCCCTTGAGAGCAGGGAATTTGTCAGTTTTGCTCCCTGATCGGCCCCAAGGCCCAGAACAGGACATCACAGATCATGTACCCTTCTTTGTTCATCCAGCAAAGAGTTACTGGATTTCTACACTATTCCAGGGCTTGCTCGAAAAGCTAGGCGCACAGCAGTGAAAAAACAACCAGGAGGCCTGCCTCAAGATGCTTATATTCTATTTGAGGACATAAATAAAAGAATAATTTTAAAATATCTTGTTTAAAATAGGACTAAGTGTTATAAAGAGAGAACTGGGATAGTGGGGCAGGAGTACTATAGCCTGTGGCATCAGGGAAGGCCTCTCAGGGGAGGTGACATTCAGGCTGAGGCCAGAATGATGTCAGTGAAGGTGGGGGAAGAGCGTCACAGGCAGCGGGAATGGCGGATACGAAGGGCCAGAGTGGGGACCAGCTTGTGTCCTGGAGAAGCAGAAGGACAGCCAGTGTGGCTGTGGTGTAGTGAATAGGTCGGATGTGGGGGGCATGAGATGGAGTTGAGAGGTGGAGGGGCTGATTACACAGGACGCTGGAGGCCATCCTAAGGGATTTCATACTCATCCTGGGGCAGTGGGATGCTTTTGCAGATGTCTAAGCAGGCGAGTGATGTGAATGGTGTGCGTGACAGTAAAACGACTCGGGCCGCTGTGGAGAGGGTAGATCATAGAGCATCACGAGTGTACTTAGTTGAATGAACGAATGAATTTGGCCTTAGCAGAGCTTGCTGGGCACTAAGCGTATCCCACTCTCCTCCGTAGTTAGAGGCAGGCTGGCTCATGCTCCGCTGATTGGAAGGTTGTTTGTTCTTGAACCGAGAGCCAATGTAGGTCTCCCCAGATACCAGCCTAATAAAATACCATCTTGGGTTCCTCTGGAGAAGGGGCTCAATTACTGAGCCTCCAAATGACACGTGGAGTTGATTGCATGGAGCGGAAATTGCTAAGCCTGCTGGCATCACGGCTGCCTACTTACTGCCCCTGGTGCCTGCCTGAGCTCATGGCTTGTGCTGACCACTTTATCCCTCACCGTGGTCTGAGATGATCCTCTGAGCCAGGGAAATCTGCTGTGCATCTCAAACTTGGGTTCCTGGAGCAAGCCCTGGAGGCCATTCTGGCTGGGTGACTTTGGGCAAGGTCTCAACCTCTCTGTGCCTCAATTCCTCCATCAGAAACAAGGGAAGAAGAATCCCGGTGCTGGTATGAAGGAAAGAGTATGGGTTTGGATCCAAAAGTCTGGCTTGACTTTCATCACATACTTACTGTGTAACTTTGGGGAAGCTATTTGGCCTCTCTGAGCCTCATTATACTAACGAATCATAATGGCTCACGTCCTGCTTCACCCTGCGTGGTAGTTGTGAGGATTCGGCAAGTGCTTTGTACACTTTTATGTGCCGAATACCCCTGAGGGTATTATTTTGAAAAGCTGATGAAATGTTAATTGTGGACAGATGTTCAAATAACCCCTCCAGAGAAGTAACATTTTTGAGAATAGAAATTTTTGTTGTTCAGCTGGATGAGAATTTTATGGGCCAAAATCAGTGGCAGGGGTGTCTAACCGTTGACTTTCCTGGGCCACAGTGGAAGAAGAATTGTCTTGGGCCACACATACAATACACTAAGACTAACGACAGCTGATGAGCTAAAGAGCCCATGTGCCGTTTTCGTAATGTTTTCAGACAGTTTACGAATGTAGGTTGGGCCGCATTCAAAGCCGTCCTGGGCCACACACAGCCCACGGGGGCCACAGGTTGGACAAGACTGGGTAGAGTGTGGTTATTAGACTAGAAATCCCCTGGTGACAGGATGAGTGCCTAAAACAGAGGTGGTCTGGTTTTGGGCTCAGGTCTGCCACTTACTGGCTGTGTGACCTGGGCCCATTCTCTTGTTTTCAATCTGGGCATTACGGTAGTACCTGGCTCAGAGAGTTGGGTGAGACCACAGGTGACACTGCAGCCCAGGACCCAGCCTCCAGCCATGGTTCAATAATGTTAGCTCTTACTATTCCTCACACACAGTCGTTGTGTGCTAGGGACTGTGCTGGGCATTTCATATATGTGTTTGTTGATTATTTTATGCATTTATCTCTTTGACAAACATTTTTATAGCATGAGCCCTGTGCCAGACTCTGGTCTACATGCTTTGCAGATACTAACCCACATTATGTTATTCACTGTCTTCCAGACACTGTTAAGAGTCCCATTTGTAGGTGAAGGAACCTAAGTGCAGAGAGGCTGTGTTGCCCATGGTGCCATATCTATTAGATGGAGGTGCTTGGATTCACACCCAGATCTATCTGGTCCTGAGCCTGCATTCACATCCACAGTGCCCTGTGGTTAAGCCTGGAACCTTTCCCCACCACTACCAGGGCCCTCTCTGCCCCTTGGATGCCTGGCTTGGCTTGGTTTGTCCCCTCGCCTCTCCTGCCTTCTTTCCCTCCTTCCCCTTCTCCCCCTGGGAAGGTCAGGAAGAGTAAAGGAAGAGAGGGGGAGGGGAAAGAGATCCCCCTCCCTCCTTTCCTTCTTTTTTCCTTTCCCTTTCTTTTCTTCCTTCCTTTCATTCAAGTATAGCATACATCCATAGAGTGCACAAATCTTAAGTATACAGCTCGATGAATGTTTAAATGTATTTATAACCATGTAATTATCACATGGGTCAAGATACAGAACATTTCCACCACCCAGAAGCCGACCTGTGCCCCTTCTGACCTAATATTCTTTCCCAGAAGTAACTTCTCTTCCGACTTTTATGACTGTAGTGGGTTGGACCTGTTCTTCAAGTTCATGTAACCATAATCCTATAGTACACGCATGTATTCTCTTGAATGGCTACCTGCATGTCACTGTGTCTGTGGGATTCGCTCATGTTGTTGTGGCTAGTAGGCTTTGTTCTTTTTCGCGGTTGTGTAATATTCCATGGTGTGAATATGGCACCGTTTATTCCTCTCCTGCGGTGAACATGTGGGTTGTTCATCATTTGGGACTGTTACAAATGATGCTTCTATGAGCATTCATGTACATAGCTCTCATTTCTCAGCAGTGCAACTGCTGGGCCATAGGGAAGACATGTTTAGCTTTAGTGGATAAGGTCAAACCATTTTCCAAATGGTGGTACCAGTTTGCACTCCCACGAGCAGTGTAAAGAAGTTCCTTATCTGCCCCTTATTCTCACCAGCACTTTGTATTGTGAGTCTTTTTAGTTGTGACCATTCTGATACGTGCATGGTGCTGTCTCAGTGGGTTTTAATTTCCATTTCCCTGATGACTAATTTATATTCCCACCAGTGGTGTATAGAAGTTTTATTTGTCCCTTATCCTCATCAACACTTGGGATTGTTGGTCTTTTCATTTTAGCCTTTCTGATAGGTGAATAGCAATGTCTCACTGGGGTTTTAATTCCTATTTCTCTGATCAATAATGATATCTTTTATGAAGTACCTATTCACGTCTTTCACCCATTTTTAAATTTCCCTCATTTCTTTTCCTTAATGACTTATCAGGGTTCTTTACATACTGTGGATTTAAATCCTTTGTTAATACACATATTGAAAATATCTCCCCCCGCCCCCAGTGCATGGTGTGTGTTTTCACTCTCTTAAAGGTGATGAATAGAAGTTGCTAATTTTAATGAAGGCTAATTTATCACCTTTTCTCTTATGATTGATCATTTTTGTGTCCTATTTAATAACTTTTGTCTACCCCCTGAATGCAGTTCTCATTGGGATATTGTTTTCTACAGGGCTGGAAATGGCCACATGGGACAGATCAAGCCGCAGGCTGCCTCAGGTGGCTGAGCCGGCCCTGGAGAGGGAGCCACATGGGCCCATGGGCCGGGAGCTGTCCGACACCAACCGCTTTGCGTATGCCGCCCTGTGTGGCATCTCCCTGTCCCACTTATTTCCAGAACCTGAGCACAGGTGAGTGCTTTTGTCTCACATAAGGAAGGTTGTGCTTCTTCAGAGAGACAATTATTGACAGCCCAAGCTGCCGTGGGCACTACAAAGAGGAGAAAGTCATTGTCCCTGCCTTGAAGGAGCTCACAACCACCCTGCAGTGCTCATGCACCACATTTAACCTCTGCAGCCCTGGGGCTGCCACTGCCAGGTGGGGTAAGGATGAAAGGGGACGTTTGATGCACCTGCTTAGCCAGCACCCAGTGCATGGCGAGTGCCCGAGAAGGGGGTCCCTGGCCGGCACAGTCTCTGTAGTGAGTAAGGAGGACCTCTGGAGACAGAATTGTGGGCTTGCACCCGGAGCTGTCACTTAACCCCTCTGGGTCTGGGTGTTTTTATCTCTAGAATGGGGGTAAAAATAATACCTCCCTCCCTCGTAGGGTTGTGGTGGGAAGTAAACAGGCAGTGTGTATAAGGCACTGAGCACAAGGACAGTTGCTCTGTGATTGTCCTTTGTTGTCACTATTGCTATTGCTGTTCACAAGCAGTGACGGAGGCCCTGCCAATCTAAAAGGCTGTTTGTTATTTGACAGATTGCTGTACTGCCACTTTACATACATACTTACTAATTCATTCCTTCATTTAAGAGACATATTATAGTGCTTTACATGTGCTGGGTTGGTATAAGCATATGACAAATGTTAACTTAGTTAATCCTTTCAACAACCCTATGAAACAGGTTTCATCGTTACCGCCTGTTTTACAGATAAGAAACTAAGGCACAGAGAGATTCGGTAACTTGCCCAAGATCACACAGCTAGAGGCAGAGCTGGGATTTGAACCAGAGCCCATGCTCCTTACACCTCTGCTCTTGTTATGAGATGCTTCTCTGCATCTAGGACTTTCTTCAGGGACACAGGGCCAGGCCGCCGCTGTCCTCAGCTCTGAGCCCTTTCTGCATATAAGTTTACCCCTAAGTAAAGTTCAGTTCACTTAGTCATCCCCTGCCCCCTCTTTACATCCCATCCTGGGGTAATCTCAGTAATTGCAGTGAGGTAAATTGTAATAATTGTAATCGCAGTAGCTAACATTTATTGAGGGTTATCAGCGGCCAGACACGGCTACTGTATCATTTCATCTTTCTAACCAACCTATGAGACAGATCCTGTTATCATCTGCATTTACACAAAGGGGACGCTCCCAGGGGACTTTAGCGCCTGACCCTGAACCCTATTCTCCACTACCTCTCTTGGTTGCCTTATAAATAAAAATAATGACACTAGCTAACACTGGTGGAGCAGCTGCTACACGCCAAGCCCTGCTCTGTGTACTTTGTACATATCATCTCATTTAATCCTCACACAACCTTATGAAGTTGGTCTCTTAGCCCCCTTTGCAGATAAAGAAACTGAGGCACAGAGAGGTCGAGTTGCTTTTGTAAGGTGGTTCATCGCTCAGATGTCCCTTTAGGAATGAAAAACAGCCTCTCCAGGAACTCCTACGGGACCCAAGTCAAATGCTTCCCGTGGAGAGAGACCCCGCAGGGATGGTGGGAATGGTGGGAGGACACTCTGCCTCTGCTCTTTGTCCGCTTCCACAGTGTGGCTGACTCTTCCTGAGAAAGCATGTCCCCGGTGATTTCCACCAGCAGCAAATCTCCTGTGGGAAGCCTCTTCTAGTCGCTGCCCCTCACCTCTGCAGGCCGATCTAGGGGCTCCCTCTCTGGGCCCATCAGGGTCGATACCCGCCTGTGTCCTAGCGAATCACATGGCACTAGGATCAGTTCGTTACATCCCTGTGTCCACCTGCTGTGAGCTTCTGATCTGAGGCCGCGCCTCTCTCCTCTCTGATCCCTCTGCCCCCAGCACAGCCCCTGCTCAGGCGGGCCCAGGACGCGTGGTCAGGAACTGCTCGTTGCCCTCATTCCTGTGGTTTACCTGCCTCTTTGGCCACAGATTTGGCCAAGGTGAGGGAGCCGGGAGCTAAAATCCCCACCACCTGAAACCGAGTTTTGGCTGTCAGGCCTTTTTGTATGTGCGGCTGTTCGCATCCACGAACACTCTCCCACAGCCTGGCGGGAGGTCCAATCCAGGGAGCTCTGGGATCTCAGTCTTGTCTGTCTTTCAGCCCCTTCTGCACAGAGTTTGTGACGAGCCTGGTGAAGTGGCTAGAGTTGTCCGAAGCCGTCTTGCCAACCATGACCGCTTTTGCCAGCGGCCTGGGGGGTGAAGGAGCTGACATGTTTGCTCAGATTGTATTGGAGGACCCCGTCTTGAAGGACGACCCGCTGGTGATCACTCAGGTGCGCTCACCACCCAGGCGGCCGCTTCGGGGGAACTAAAGCGAAGTATTTCCTTTCAAAGTCAGTCCGAAAATCACTTCCAGTGGGCCGGGGTAGTTGAAAGAGAAAATATTTCCTCATGATGTCATATGATGCTCATAGCTAATGTTGAATTACCATTGTTGAACATTTACTATTGATTTAATTTATTGCTTATTATGTGCTAGTAATTTTGCAAATATTAACTCATTTAATTCTCAAAGCAACTTTACGAGGTAGATAGTATGACCATCTTCATTTTATAGATGAGGAAACTGAGGCACAGAGAGGTTAAGTAACTTGTTCAAGGTCACACAGCTAAGTGGTTGAGCCCAGATTTGACCCTTGGCAGCCTGACTCCAGACCCCATGTTGCTGAGTGCCAAGCTGTGGTGCCTCTTTTCAGAAGCAGCAGCTTTGCTAGGTGCCCTTGGGCATGTCACTTACCTGCTGTGTGTGCAGTGAAAGCAGGCAGCTTGTGACATGGGCTGTGTGGTGGCTCAAGAGAGCAGGTTTAAAGCAGCCCACCCCCAACTGCATTTCACTCCCTGAAATTCTCACACAGGTACTTACCTGCTTCCTTGTTTGTCTGACTCCCCAGCGGAAGATAATGCAGCGATGTTTTGTCTGTCTTGTTCTCCCACTTAGTAAGAGTCAATAAATATTTGTCGAATGAGCAGGCTGATCACATACCAACTTATTGCCAATTCCTGTTACTTTTCCCCCAGGACCTGCTGAGCTTCTCACTCAAGGATGGTGAGTTCATTTCCTAAGTTCTGTAAACTGTGGGCGCTCACTTCACCCTCAGCCAGAAAAGCCAGTGATAGGTGTTGTCACTTGTGGGCTGGTCCCCCGGGGTCCTCCAGGTACAAGGCACCTGGCTTCCTCTCCAGACCATAAGCTCCATGTGGGCAGAGCACAGCTATGAGACACAGATATACCGTGGTCATGACACCTTGCTTCGAAGGTGGCCATAGTGCATGGATGAATGGATGGAGTTATGAATAAATAGAGGGATGGATGGATGACCTTTCTTTAAATAGCGACCTTAGATACTAGCGGGGTGGTTGGTATGAAATTGAGGGTTAAACCATCTTCTACAGAGATTGATGAGTTGGGGCACACAGCAGAGGAGGAGGCTGTCTGTGCTGTTGGCTTTCTCTCTGGGGGTGAGGTGGGGTGATTAGTCATGGAACCAGCCCAAGAAATCAACATGAAAAGCTGCATTTCTCAGAACTTCCTGGAAGGTTGACCTTTACTGACTGTATTGGGATCTTAGTCATAAAACGATGCCATCTTGGCAGCTGGGTGGAATTGTGTGCGTGTGCGTGTGTGTGTGTGTGTGTGTGTGTGTGTGAATCATTTTCTCTTCCTCATGCAGTAACAACCCACAAATCTCTTGGCCCACACAACTGAAAAAAATAAGTCCTTTGTGTGTTGAAGGTTAAACTGAATCTGAGCTAACTCAAAACCAAGTTTTTGGCCTCAGCACTATTGACATGGGTCAGTTCTTTGTTGTCAGGCCATCCTGTGTATTGTAGGATGTTTAGCAGCATCCCTGGTCTCTATTCACTGGATGCCAATAGCAGTTCCTGAGTTATGACAACCAAAACTGTCTCCATACATTGCCAATGTCCCTGGGGGGGGGCAAAAACAGCCCTGGTTGAGAACCAGTGCTCTAGGACCCAAAATTTGGCCATCTCAGATGGAGCTGGTTTATTTGTAGTCAGCAATCTTTATACATTATTCTAATTGCTCTTCTAGGTCCTATACATAGGTTGTGAATTGCTGCATAGTGTATGATTCTCTGACCTTGGTCCTTCGGGTGGGTTTCCAGGCACTAGACTGGGACCTGAGCAGCCCTCAGGAGCAGTGGGGAGATGTTGCAGGCCCACTGCCTTACTAGGCAGGCTGAGGAAGATCCAAGTTGAGGCCAGGAGGAAGGAACAGAAGCCAGAAGCACTGGGCAGGCTTGGGAGATGTGTGGAAGACAGTGTTCTGCTGTTCTGTAGCCATGGTTCTTCTGTTCCTGAGTGAGGTCAAGGGCACAGTCTCTGCAACCAGACTGCCCGCTTCACTACAGCTCACCAGCTGGGTGGCCCTGGACATGTGACCCGAGTTGTCTTTGATTCATTGGGGACAGCTACAGGACCTGCTTCCTCAGGTGGCTGGGAGAACTCAGTAAACCAGTACGTGCAGAGGGTAGCACCACGTCTGTTTAGAGTAAGCAGTGGACAGATGGAGTGCGGGCGCAGGCTTGAAAGATTAGAAACCAGTGAGGTGACAGGTCGTTGGAGAGTGATGGCGGTCATGATGGTAGCGACAGGCGATGGCATCAAGGTGCAGCACAGCGGTCAGACTCAGGGTGTACTTTGGCCATGCAGCCGTCGGCATCAGCTGGTGGATTGGATGTCAGGGTGGGCAGAGAAACACAAGTACCTGCAATACCCAGGCTCTTGGGCTGAGCCCCAAGACACAGTAGACTGGCCCTTGAGTAAGTGAGTGAGATTGCCACCTGGCAAGTTGGCCACAGAGCCAAGATCAGAAAACCCCAGTGTCCTGGGTAGCCTGGGGCTTGTTCCCGTCCCCACCACTAACCACGTGCCTTGAAAAGAACATCAGCTCCAAGTCCAGCAGCCTGGCCACCAAGGTCCTGGAAATCCCCCTACAGGACACTGACATTCTAGAGCCCCATGCCTGACGGTACCTTGGGAGGTCACCTGTGCACTTGGCAGCCTTAACCGATGATACATAAATTAGAGGCTAATTGTAATTCCATCAGTTAATCACCATGGCCAAGGCTTTATTCATTTCCACAGCTCGATTATCACCTGGGTGTAACAGTCTACGTTCCTATAGGGAGCAGGGAGCTCCTTTGTTTGGGGCGTTAATTGATCTGATAACCCCAAGACACCCCATGCAGTTGTCTGTCCCCCAGCACGTAGACTGGGGAGGCAGCCAAGGGCAGCCAGGCAAATGGCGCCAGACCACGGCTCTCTCTCTCTGAGAACTCTAGTTCAAGGAAGGGACTGGTTTATTTTGCAGAAGCTGAAACCTCAGACTTCAGGATTGAGGGCAGGGGGCTGGGTCATTTGGAAGACTAGCCACTAGTACTTCAGCATAATATTACTGCCCGGCATTGCAGAGGAGCCTTACTGGATGTTACGTCTGGAACATTCAGTAAGGGCCCGTCACGGGCCAAGAGTCCTGTCCTCAGAACTCTGCGAGGCGACTCCTACTGTATTTCCGCTTCCCACCTGAGTGAGGAGGAGCTCTTTGCCCGAGGTTAGACGCACAGGTACCGCAGAACCCCTCCCGCGGTCTGTCAGGTCGTTCGTGGAATGTTTATTCTTTGTGCCGGTCACTTTTCTAAGGACTGGGGAGAGAGCAGGGAGAAAGAATACCCTCGTGAAGTTTCTATTTCATTGATTTTTTTTTTCTTTTTGGGGTGATTCCCTGGCTGGGAGTCAAACCCAGGCTGCGGCATTGACAGTGCCAAAGCCCAGCCACTACGCCACCAGGGAACCCCTTGAAGTTTCTATTTCAGAGGGAGAGAGAAACAAAAACGAAATTAATGGGTGTTACTTATTTCAGAGAGCGGCAGGGGGCGGGGAGGGGTGGGAAGGCTGCTCTGGGCATGAATGAGGAGGAGGGGCCCCACATGAAGATCTTGCAAGGGCACAGGCTCTGTAAGAGGAACATTCTAGAAGGCGAGGTCAAGGAGTCAGCCAGGGGCCTTGTAGGTCCTAGCAGGGTTTAGATTTGGTTCTAGTCATGACCGATTTCAGGTCTACATTATCTCCAAGAAAAGAAACGAACAAAGTGCCAGGAGCCCTGACTGGGGTCCCATCTCCAGGCATGGAGACATTTCCGGAGTTGGGGAGGACCCAGGAGGGAGAGGGGCTGAGAGGAGAATCGGGGTGACAGCTGTTCTGTTTCTGCTGCTGCTGACCTCCAGACCAGTGGTTCTCAAGGCAGGTGACAGACATTCAGAGACGGAGTCCCCAGCTCCACCCCAGACCTACTGAGTCAGAATCTCTCGGAGGTGGTGCTCGTTGGGTCCGAGAAGGCACCTAAGTGACACCCCTCTTGTCCCCACCAGAGTTTGGAACCAATGGAGAGATTTCAAAGGCATGAGGTAGATGGAGCTCCAGTGTCATCGGATTTCTGGAGAATATGGTGGCAGTTTGGCTGGCATGCCCTACCCGAGGGAGCCTAGCTCACTACGTGCTGAAGTGGATGGGCAGGTGGGTCCTAGAGGGAAGACAGAATACCAGAGGGGACCTAGCGGGGGAGCAGAGGCAGGCAGAGAGAGGGTGCGTGCGACGCCTGAGGCCAGGGAAGGGGGGCTCTGTCTACGCTCCAGGGTCCAGAAAGGGTCCATCCTTTTCTGCTGAGGTTCTCTGATAATGCTCATGGCCCCACGCAGTTCACATTTTAGACAATGCACACACGCCATCCCACGGCCCTCAAGGAAGGTGGGTGCAGAGTAGCTGGATGCCGGGTGCTTGTGACTTTCCCTCTTTGTCAAAATGACCCCATTTGGAAGCCTGCCATAGTGCTTGAATTACAAAGAATTTGACCTGAAGATTGGAAGGGTTCATTTATCCCTTCACTGAATAAACATTTTTTGAGCTCTTACCAAGTGTTGGGCTTAGAGATGCTGATGAGTAATAGTGATCTAGTATGATAAAATGGGGTAGATGATGGGAGAGGGGCCTGTGTAAGGGACAGCGGACCCTCAAGGAAGGAGTGCTCTAGAGAGGGTTCAGAGACAAGGTGATGATGGTTGAGCCACATCTCACAGGGGAAATAGAAGTTCAGGGCTTAAGTGGTAGGCGGAATAATGCCCCCCACCCCAAAGATGTTCACGCCCTAATCCCTGGGACAGGTATGATTAAGTTAAGGATCTTGCAATGGGGAGATTTTCCTGGATTATCCGGGTGGTCCAATCTAATCACAGGGTCTTGAAGAAGGGGGCAGGAGGATCAAAGTCAGAGTAGGAGATGGGGTGATGGGAGCAGAGGTTGGGGTGATTGGAGGAGGAAGCCACAAGCCAAGGAATGCAGGTGACCTCTAGAAATTGGAAAAGGCAAGAAAACAGATTCTCTCCTAGACCCTCCAGGAGCCGACCCTGCTGACACCTTGACGTTAGGCTATCTGGCCTCCAGTACTGTCCTTTTTAAGACCCTCAGTCTCATTGTTGCTTACAGCAGCCATAGGAAACTCATACACCTTACTTCACAGGAAGCACCGTTGTAGTGACGTATACTTCTGACCAGGAAATGTCCTATCAGAGGGACAAAAGGATCCAAGGCCCTGAGATGGAAAGTGGCAGGGCAGGGGCTTAAAACCAAGACTGACTGAGTCAAGAACCATTCCCTTAGCTACAGGAGGGCACAGACCTTCTCTGTCCCACGGGGACCCACACAGTCAGAGGCGCACAGCCTGGCGCAGGAGTGGGTGGGAGATGACCCCCCACAAGCCAGACTGCAGGCACGGACTGGGTCCTGTGGGCGGAGATGTGATGGAGGGGGCGGGGCCAGTGAAATCTGCTTGGGGCGGGCCAGGCAGGGGATGGGAAGAAGCAAAATGGATACAGTAGAAATTTTTGTTGTTGTTGTATGGGTAGTTCCCTAACTGGGAATCCAACCCAGGCCGCAGGATTAACAGTGCCGAAGCCTTAGCCCCTACTCCACCACAGTAGAAATATTTTTAGATAGACTCCATCAGACTGGGAGACTTGGGATGTGAGAAGTGAGGGGAAAGGAGGATTATGGGTGTCCCTGGTCTCTGGCTTGGGTGTGGGGTGATGTCATGTTCAACGTCATGTTCTGAAGCGGGGGCACCCAAGAGGAGACCCAGAAGAGTCCTTCATGCCACCCAGGGCCCATCGTCTGGCAGATGGGCTGGGGTTTAGCAGCTTAGGCTGGTAATGGAATCAGCCTTGGTAGCATATGGCGACTTTGCTCAGGGTCCTGTCCCTGACTGTCCTGCCTGCAGACAGGTCACGCTTGCAGAAGGCCGGTTCATTAGACCCCATTCAGGTCCCCTACCTCTTAACGAACCAGGCATTCACATATTCTTACAGGCTTCTGGGCTATATAAACAGAGCTTGGGCAGACCATCTTTGGTTAGATTTTGACAGATTAATTTCCCCAATTATAAATGTAACCCAAGGTCATGATGGATCATTTTGAAAAGGTAAAAGAAAATTCTCTTTAATGTATTTTTTTTTATTTTTCCTTATGCAGTGTTTATTTTTCTTAGTTGGAGCCCTATGGCATATTAGCAAGTAAATCTTCTATCCATTTTAAAAGTTTGTTTCCTTGCATAATGAGCATGTTCTTCAGTTATACAAACTGTTCTTAAGAATCCTTTTTTATGGCTTTATAGTTTTCCACTGGGCGGATGTGCTGTAGTTACATAACTAATTGCTGATGTTAAAAACCTCCAGATTATTTCCACTTTCGTGTTACAGATGCAACAGTGGGGCCTTTATGTCCTAAATATTTTCTAATTTAGGGTTATTTTCTTATGATTAGAATGAAATGGAATTCCTGGGCCAAAGGAGATGCACACCTTCCTCCCATTTATTTTTATTGTGGTAAAGGTACACGTAACATAAAATTTCGTGTCTTACCCATTTTTTAAGTGTACAGTTTAGTGGCGTTAGGTGCATTCATATTGTTGTGCCACCTTCACCTGCAAAACTGAAGCTCCATCCTCATTAGATACTAACTCCCCATCCTCCCCACCCCCCACCCCGCCGGGCCTCTCTGTCTCTCTGACTGGGGGGTGCACATTTTTAATTTTTTATATTTACTATCTTGTCCAGTTGCCCTCCATACGGTTTACAGAGTGCACACTCCCACCTGAGCACCCGTTTTCGTCACCTCCGTAACCGGATTAAAATAAAAACTGAACTTGGCTAATGGGGTGAAAAAACATGCCACCTCGCTTTTGATTGGTATTTTTCGTAGTGGCACTGCATTTGATCCAGGAAGCTGCGTTGTTTACTGACTGGTGCTCATGGGGCTGCACATTTCAGGTGCTTCCAGGGTTTGGGTTTTATCAGTTAAACTGCTGTCAACATGTCTGTGCTTAAAAGCCGAACTGACTCTCGCACGTGTCGTTTCTCTCTTCCAAGGGCGCTATGACGCGCGGGCCAGAGTTCTGATTTGCCACATGACCTCCCTCCTCCGAGTGCCCCTGGGGGAGCTGGATCTCCTGGAAGAGACGTTTCTTGAGAGCCTGAAGGAAACCAAAGAGGAGGAATCTGAGTAAGGGCGCCCTGGGACCCCGGCCCCACCTGCTAGGCGCCGAGGACTGCCACTTGAGTGCACTTTTCAGATAATGGTCCCCTCTTTCCTGTCCCCGCACTGAGAGGCGGTGCACCGAGGTGGAAAAAGCACTGGACAGAGAGTCCCAGTGCAGCCCTGACTCCCTGTGGGGCCTTAGCAAGTCAATTGCCCTCTCTGGGCCCCAGTCCTCATTTCTAGGAAGAGAGGGTTCAGTGTATGATTGCTAAGGGCCTGTGACTTTAACGTCCTGTGACCCCGACACCCTGCTTCAAGATCAGGTTCTTATGGCACCTTGTCCACCGACCCGAGTGACCTGGGTTTGAATCCTACCTCCAACATCATCTGCTTTTTGACCTTGGGCAGGTGGCCCCTCTTCTCTAAGCCACAATATTCTTATCTCTAAAGTGGGAAAAAAGATAGCGTCCTCCCAGGGTCATTGTGAAAAACGAATGCAGTCATATGACAAGGTGCTGGCCCAGGGCTGGCACGAGCAAGCAGTCAGTGGGCATGAATCCCTCCGGAACTTCCCGCGCACGCCCCCGTGCCTGCCGGTTACACAGAGCGGCTCTGCTCTCTCCGTATTACCGGGAGTGTATAGAGGGAAATTATCCTGGCGACTTAGCCAGCGCTCCCATCTCTGCTGGGCATCTGACACAGCCTCTAATCCCAGAGCAATCCATCGATCCAGTCACGGCCTAATTGCAGGCTCCTTGTACCGGGCACATCTCCTAGCCTCCGGTTTTGTCCTGCCACCACGGCTTTCTTTGTACAGCCGGGTTGTGCCAGCTCAGCCCAGCTGGGAATATCGCTCGGAGGCCGAGTTCAGAGCTGGAGCCGCCCTCCTGCCGGGGTTTGGAGGGCACAGGGAGTTATTTCCTTGAGAAAGAGGACGCTTGGTCTGTTGAAATCACCTGAAAGCATACCTGTTTTGACTCTCAGAGCTGTGTCAATAAAGAAACACCTGGACCCAGGTTAGTCACCAACATCACAAGGGCTGTCCAGGCTCGGGGGAGACATCGGACCGCTAGAGTATCTCATGTGCCTTGAAATGAAGGAAACGCTTAGCTGTTGTTTGGGAAGGAAACGTATTACCCAGCGCATTGGTTCTGCTATTACCAGTGGTGTCAGGTCAGGAACTACGTAAAATCAGAAATTCCAACACGACCCTACTTTGCCACTTACCGGTCATATGATCTTGGGCAGGTTAACTTCCCTGGGCCTCAGTTTCCTCACCTGTAAAATGGGGATAACAATAGCCCCCCTGCTCCTGGGTTTTTTGTTTGTTCGTTTGTTTGTTTTTGTATGTGGGTAGCTCCCTGGCTGGGAATCGAACCCAGGCCACAGTGTTGACAGCGAGCGCCAAAGCCTAATCACTACACCACCAGGGAACTTCCCTCCTGGGGTTTTTGAGGGGCTCATATGGGTTCACAACTGTAAAGCGCTTCAAGCAGGGCTTGCATGGAGTAAGTAGTTGATGAACATCATTCTTTGCTACAGTATCTGTTATCGTTGCTGTTATTATTACGTGTGGGCCATTTCCCCAGAAAAACAACTCCATGGTGGAGTTCTCGCATTCAATGTTGGGGACTTTAGGGACCTCTCGGGTTCTGTCTGTGGTCTCTGGCAGGGTCTGACACCCAGGGAAAGCATGACAGCTGTCTGGTTCTCAGTTTGATAGGGGCTCTGTGTGGCTCTGGGCATGTTGCTTTCCCTCTCTGGGCACCACGACCAGTTTTTTCACTTCTGCAAGCAGAGGATCGAATTATGTGTAGGTTTGTTTTCACTCTTAAGGTTTTGTATTTCTGCAAGGTGAGCTTATCACTTGGCACCCCAAGGCGATCCTTTGTGCAGCTGGGGTTCAGAGTGTGACATACCTTTCTTGGGTCCCCATCTGAGCCCTGAGCCATTCAGGCATCCCCCACTTGTTTGGTGACTTCACTTCTTTGTGCCTCAGTTTTCTCATCTCTGGCCTGGGGACAATGGTAGTATCTCCATCATAGAACTGTTGAGAGGATTGAATTACTGGATACGTATTAAAAGCTGAGAACCGTGCCCGGCACATAGTAGGTCTCAGTAAACGTTAGCTAGAGGTTGATCCTGGCCCCATCCTAATAACATTGACAACATCTAACTTTTATGGAGTGCTTACTGGATACAGGCACACAATGTCACCTCATTTGGTGCCCGTAACAACCCCTGAAGGTTTCACCGGGGAAGAAACCGAAAGTCAGGGGTGGGAGAAAGTGCCAAGGTCACACTGCTGGTCTTGGCACCGTCTGATTCAACCGCCAAAGCCGGTCACGTGCTGCGTCCCTCAAGGTGAGGTTCACCATCCCAGTTCCCTCCTTAATCCTGAAGAAAGCAGTAAAGATAGTTCTTCTATGAGGCTTTCTTTCACTAGGAAAGTGTGTCTGGACTCCCAGAGATAAGCTCTCCCTCTCTATCAGCTGCAAAAGGAGATTACTAAAAGAGGAGAGGTTGAGGAACACCCTCTCAGGGGAGATAAGGTGGCCAGGAGCCAAAGGCTTCTGTGGAACTGTGAGATGGGCAGTGTGGCCTCTGGCTCGTCACTCAGTGTCTTTGGGTTCAGGCTGGGCTAAGGCCCAGATCTGCCTTTTGGCTTCAGCCTCCGTCTTTGTAAGGCTGACGTGGAACGCCAACTCAAGGTCACTTCTGGCACTCTCGGAGCGTGGCCAGTGACGGACCGTCATGGTGACTGAGTAGCCGGAGCAAGGCTTCGTGCGCATGACTGCTGAGTTCTGAATCCTCACTCCCCAATGCAGGTGCATTGTCATTATCACTCAGAGCACGTCCCTCTCGTGCTTTAGATGTTGAACTTTAGTCGGACAGTTGGAGTAATTGCAGGAGTAAAATTGATTTGCTATACTAGCATTCATGCCTTTAAGAAAACAGCTTCGAGAACTATATTGACTTTGAGTTATTTTATTCCCTTTAGGCTATGAGTTCCCCCTCCATAAACTCAGCTAAAAGTGATGACTCTAGTATCACAGCTGTGCAGATGGCACTGCAGGAACAATCTAGAAGCAGGCGGTGCTGAGAAATGTCAAGGGCACCAGCTCAAAAATGTGACTGTGTTCTGAAAAATAAATCTGTAGTAGTCATTAAAATTTTATAACATTCCAGATTTGCTCTACTATCCCATAATTTCATTCTTGATGATGATCAGCCTATACTCTCACTAAATATTTTGTTTGGCCACCATGTCTGTGCCACGCCCCTCTGGTTTTCATAGATGGGGACAGTGCGTGGGGAAATGGTCATGTCCAGTCCTTGTGGGGATGTTTCAGTGCTGTTCAAGGAATGTCTTCAAGCCCAGGGCCAGCTCCTGAGGGTGGAGAGCAGGAAAGAGTCTGTGCCCTGAAGCTCTGGCCCTGTGGTGCTCAAACTTGACTTACAGGCGATCCCTGTTACAGCTGGTTTCCTCACCCACACACCCAGAGCTGCTGGCCCTGGAAGCCATGCTTGTAACAGCTAGCCGCCTCAGGAACTCTGATGCACTTCATCCAGAGCCCTCCCTCTGAAAATCAGTGGTCTAGAATTCCAGGTAATACAGTATGGGAGGTTAGAGAGCCCCGAGTCAGGACATCCAGCCAGCCCTGGGGTTCGGGCACGCTTTTAGGCAGACGGAGGAAGGCGAGGAGTTCCTTCACGACAGAGGACTAGCAGGAACACGGGTGCGGAGGCACAGGCGGCACGCCTGCACACAGTCAGTGTTTCTGGAGGGTAACGTGTCCGTTACCAAGGGCAGGCACCAAGTCACAGAGGGCCTGCAGTGTCACCCGGAGAGGTGACACTCTCCTCAGGGCACACAGTCATGCTTACACTTTCCTGCTTGACCTTGATCACTGTCTTCATCATACTTCTAATTCCAGTCCCTAAGTGAGAAAATTAAGGCTCAGAAAAACATGGTGAGCCAGCAAGAGCACAGGCTTCTAGATTATTTCCACGCAGTGTTTGGTGAGTGGGATGCTGCTGATTCACGGAGCTCGCTGCTTGCTGCTTGTCCTGTTGCCATTGTATGTCCTCAGCAACTTGAATTTTTCCTCAGGCCTTGAACTCTGCCAGAAGTAACTCATTTCCAGCCTTCTTGTTTGCAATTAAGGGCGGCCAAAGTTTATCTCCCATGTGCAGGAGGAAATGATCATAATAAATAAAGGAATGATAATAGCCACAAACATATCAGAATGATTACACTATGCCAGTACTGTATGTGGATTATTGCATTTAGCTCTTACCATACCCCTGGAAGTCAAGTGCTGTCACTATCCCCGCTTATTGGATGAGGAAACTCAGGGGGACCCATAATTTGTGCGTAATCACAAAGCTAGTATGTGGCTCTGTCGGTCAGGATAGGCTAGGTTTTGCCGCAATAACAAATGGCTCCAAATCTCAGTGACTTATAGCAACACAGGTGCATTTTTTATTCGTACTGCATGTGCTCTGCAGGTTGGCTGTGACTTCAGTCCACACTCTCTTGGTTCTGGGTCCCAGGCTGACAAAGTGACCTCTGTCTGGAACATTGCCAGTCTTGGGGCACTGACAGTTAAAGATTTTTGCCGAAAGTGACACACATTCTTTGCACCTACATCTCATTGGCTAAAGCTGGTCATGGGACCATTCTGTGCAATAGGGCGAGGATGTGTAACGTTTCGGGATGGGTGGTGACACACTAGCACCACAGCAATGGTAGGACTGGAGCCTGTATTTACAGGGTTTGCACCCTGACCTCAGAACCCATGCCTTCCACCGTGCTGGCCACACGAGGTTCCGCCTCATCCCACACGTCCGATGGCATGAATCTCAGTCAGGGAAAGCCAGCACCTGTGATGGGCATGGCGATGTCTAGCCTTGGTTTCCGCTCTCCCCTGCAGTCAGTGCTGTGCTTGCTTGCTGGACCCCCCAGAGCGGCTTAGGACAAAAGTTGCTCAAGGCAAGCTGGCAGAGCACCCGAAAGCATGGCAGGTCCCCAAATGCCGTACTTAGATCCCATGCCTTTTTGGTGACGGGAGAACGGGCTGTTTGTCACCAACATGCGTGGTTCATGATGAAAGAGATGGGAGGGAAGCAAGCATGGGTTAGTACTGCCGTGTTCTGCTCGATGATACTCAGTGCCCAGGAGGGCCTGCACGCAGTCCACGCTCCGTGAAAGTGCATTACCTGAATGGATGACGTTAATCATTACGAACCAACTACCTTAAGGGGTAGATGGTATTACCCCCATTTTACAAAAGGGGAAACTGAGGCTCAGGAAGAGGCAAGAATGGGATAACAAGAGCCACCATTGTAACCACCCCTCGCCACGTGCCACTGTGCCACGTGTGAGACAGCCTATCTCTCCATTGATCCCCACAGGCCGTTGGGGGTGGGTGCTATTAGCCTCTTATTTGCGTGTCACGTGGGGACAACCACAAACCCACTTCTAGGAAAGATAAACCACGTGAAGTACAAAGCACAGTAGCTGGCCTGTAAGGATTCCTCAATAAATATTAACCATTCCTCGTTTGTCATCATCCTCACCAGCTATCCCTCTACACACTGAGGGGTCCAAACTCCAACTCTGGTTCAGAGTTCGCCCTCGTAAACGCCGCCCCAGCCTGCTCTGTCTCCGTCTCTCCTCGTGCTCCGTGATGTCCCAAAGCACTGAGGGCCGGGTGTCCGACAGGACAAAGGGGCTTCATGACACTCCTGAGCACTCTCAGTGGCCATTCTAGGGAGTCTCCTGCCCCCCCACCCCCCGATTGATCTAAACTGCTTTCCTTCTGCTGCATTTCAATGTCAAGAGCCTAGCTATTGCCCCAAGGCCAAGGTCTCCAGTACAGACATTTAGCTAATCTAACCCGTCCTTGAAATGATAATTCTGAAGGAAACTGGTTTCCTAATATCCCAGAGGAAGGTGAGCTCAGATGGCAGCGTGGGGGGGTGGGGGGAAGGGAAGGAAGAGGGAAGCAGTGGATTCTGGGACTATTGGGTATACGGTCTGGGTCCATCTGTTAAAAGAGATTTTTGTGCTCCTTTTGCTATTATTATTATTATTATTATTATTATTATTATTATTATTATTATTTGTGTTTTCATATTCAAATCGCAACCCTGTTAGGACGGACTCACCTGGTAAGTAGCACACCCCACACCTGCTTCCCCAGCGGGGCTGTACAATATTTTCAGCTTTTTAAAGCCATCGATGGGCCCAGGGTGACTTTGTCCCTTGCTCTGCATGACAGAGCGCCCAGCATTGATCCCAGTGGGGCGGTCGGTGAGGCGGGGAGGTCTCCAGGGGTGCCAAGCACAGCCGGCCCTGAAGACCACCCCCTTCTCCCCCAGAGCGGCTGAGGCGTCCCGGAAGAAGAAAGAAAACCGGAGAAAATGGAAACGCTACCTCCTGATAGGCCTGGCGACGGTCGGAGGCGGGACAGTGATCGGTAAGGCCCGCTCGAGGGGACACGGGGGCACGGGGGCCGGTGCCGTGCGGAGGGAGGGGACGGCGCCAGGCTGGGAGCAAGGGTGGAGCGTGTGGGGGACCAGCTGGGAGTTGGCCAGGCACAGAGTAGGTGCTTTACCCTCAGAGTGTTCCTTAGTGTCGTTGGCGGTCTGCATGGAAGGTGCCGGGCAGCTGACGGGAGGAGGCCCGGCAGGCCGCGTCCCCCCTCCCGCCGGTACCCACCACGGGCTGCTTTCCTCGCAGGCGTGACCGGCGGTCTAGCCGCCCCTCTTGTTGCCGCCGGAGCCGCGACAGTCATCGGCAGTGCAGGGGCAGCGGCTCTGGGCTCGGTGGCCGGCATCGCCGTCATGACCTCGCTGTTCGGCGCGGCTGGAGCTGGTCTGACAGGTAAGGTCCAAAAGCAGGGTGGGCTGGGAGGGATTTTCGGCCGGGTGGCCTGGCTCCTGAAGGACACGCCCCGATTCTCCTGAGTGAGGGCTCCCCAGGAGATGGGGGGTGGGGGGCTTTTCTCATGCCCTGCCAGAATTTGTAGGTTCCCTCACAGAGAGCCAGGTCGGGGTAAGGGCTGAGCTTGGGCAGCTGCACCTCACATAGACTTCCTGAGAAGGGTCTGAGTGGACCTGCCGGTCACCACGGAGGAAGATCCCGGACAGGCCGCCTCCGCGACACCAGGGCTTCCCCGTGTCAGAGGCACACGCCACCCTTCCTCTGCCAGGGTCAGCTGGGGGAGTTTTCCCACATCACCTGCAGCCCCATAGTGTCCCCCAGAGATGCCCACTGCACTCCCCTAGTGGGCCGTCCCTTGCCGCGTTGAGAATCTTGGTCACTTTTACTGAGAGGAATGTGTCGTGTCCCTGAAGTCTGTGGGCAGGAAAATGCTACAGAACCAACCGAGTTGGGACAGAGTGGTGGGTGTGAGCCTGGGCGCTGAGTGCCCACCCCAGCTCTGCCCCTCGGGGGCTGGCCCGCCTCTGGAGGCCTCTTACCCACATCTGTAACTCAGGACAGTAATGGCACCTACCTTAGTAAGTTCCAAAACCAGAGCTTTGTCCAGACAGTCAGCGCTCACCCTGTGAGTGTGGGATCACAGAGTCACTCTGACTCACAGTCCCCGGAGTCCCCCGTCACCTGCATCCTCATTGTCGTATGTGGGTCTTTAGGGTACAAGATGAAGAAGCGTGTTGGAGCCATTGAAGAGTTCACGTTTCTGCCCCTGACGGAGGGCAAGCAGCTCCACATCACCATCGCCATCACGGGGTGGCTGGCGTCCGGCAAATACCGTGAGGACCAGGGGCCGGGGTGGGGATGCGCATTGGCTGAGCTGGGCCAGACCCCAGCCTAGGCTCCTGCCTGTGGATGTCTTTAGAGGGTGGGTAGGGGAGCCCCATTTTGCAGAGGAGGAAGTTGAGGCTCAGAGCAGTGCAGAGACTTCATCCCATATCCATCTATTCATCCATCCATACTCAACTGTCCACCGACCCACCATCCATCCATCTATCTACACATCTGTCCATCTACCCAACCAACCACCCAGCCAGCCAGCCAGCAGTATTTATAGAGTACTGTAGACACCATGTGCCAGACACTGAGCCAGAACCCAGGAACTCAGCACTGAGAAGCATAGTCATGGCCTCTGCTCCCCTGGAACACAGAGTCTGAGGCAGGGAAGCTTTACGGGTGGCACAATAGAGGAAGCACAGAACGTATCTGGGGAATGAGGGAAAGGTTCCTAGAAGAAACAACATTTAGGCTAAGGACTGGCTGGGAATTGGCTGGGTCAAGAAGGAGCAAGAAATGTATATATCAAGCAAAGGGGCAGGATGTGCAAAGGCCCAGTGGTGCAGAAGAACCAAAAGGAGTACAGGATGGCTGAAGCTAGGAGCTAGAAGGCAGGAGTGTGGGCAGGGCCAGATCACACAGGAGCACGAATTTACCCTCAGAGCAAGTGGAAGATAGCAAAGGATTTAATCACCTAGGTGAAAGATCAGTATCCCTTGGCTGTGTGACCTCAAGCAAGTTACTTAACCTGTCTGTGCCTCAGCTGCTTCATATGTAAAGTGGAACAAATTATTCCTGCCTTTCAAGGTACTTACAAAGATTAAATTAAACAAGGTAACATGTGGAAGGCACCTGGTTTCTCATTGGCATTGCATACACATTAGTTCCCTTTGCTGCTCTAATTTGAACGTGTGTGGTTTGGGGGATTCCACCAAGGTGGTGTTGAGGACTAACACCGTGGTCCGCTCAGTGCCTGGCTCACATTTGCAAGCGCCCGGTGTGAGACTCAGCAAACAGTTCATCACTCAGAGGGAGAGCAGGTTGAGCCAGGAGACCCAGAGCACCCCAGCCAGACACACGTGCTCAGAGCCTCATGGTTCCCAAATCTCTGGGATCCGAGGGTAGGAGCCAACCTCTTCTGTATGACACAGAAGACAGACTCAGTTCAGAGGCATCGCCAGGCACCGGAGTCTTCCTGGTGTGTAGTGTCCACGCCCCGTCCCCACACAGAGCGGGTCTCTGACTGAGCACCTGGTATGGGCCCCTTCCCCACGTCAGCGTGTTACCCACACAGTGGGAACGTGATACCTGTCACCTCTGTGATCCTCACATCCACCCTCTGAGGTGGGGGCTCCGTCTGCTCCCCTAACAGCTGCCACTCATTGTCTCCCCTCAAGGGCGCGTGGTCCCCTGTCACTGCCTGTCTGAGAAAGTGGGGCGGGGCATCCTCTATCACAGACAGGAGAGACCCCACCTACCTGTGTGCTCCCCAGGCACCTTCAGCGCTCCGTGGGCTGCCCTGGCCCGCAGCCGTGAGCAGTACTGTCTAGCCTGGGAGGCCAAGTACCTGATGGAGCTCGGCAACGCCCTGGAGACCATCCTCAGTGGTCTTGCCAACATGGTGGCCCAGGAGGCCCTAAAGTACACGGTGCTGTCTGGTAAGCATCCCCGTCCCCACAGCCAGCAGCATGCCCACGGCTCCCAGCCCACACTGGTCCCTTCCCTCAGCCTACCTAAGGCCCCTGCTGAACCAGGCACCGTGCAGGGCCCTGGGAACATGGAGAGGCTAAGGCTACATTCCTGTCCGTGAGAAGTGTGTGGTCTTTGCGGGGAGGAGACAGGCTAACAGCCAGTTACCTCATCACATAATGTATCAGGTATTGCTGCATAAGGAGCCACCCCAAAACTCAATGACTTAGCATTCATGTATCATAGTAGCTCTGAGCCACGAGGCTCCATTTGGCTGCTCATTGCTGGGCCTGCTCACGTGTCTGTTGGTCAGCTGAGTGTCCACTGATCTAGGCTCTCCTTGTCTGGGCAGCTCGGCCTCCTCCTGGGATCGGCAGGCTAGCCACACCAATGGTAGCGTACATGAGCAGCTGGCCCGATGCACAAGTGCATTTCGAGCCCCATTTCTAGTAACATCTCAGTGGCCAAAGCAAGTCACACGGCTGAGTCTAGCGTGGATGGCAGGGCAGGGGCAGGGTCACTGCAGTTACAAGGCGAAGTGGGAGGGTCCTGTGTGGAGTGACAGGTTGGGGCCAACTTTGGAATCTCATGCATGACAGATGCTTGAACCAAAGGGATCTTGGTTCATGTATACGAAGCGCATGAGCGTCCGTTTCCTACTTTGCTACTTAGCAGTTGGACAACACTTGGGAAACTTAACAGATTCCAAGTTAGAGAGCCTGCGTGTACTCACACCGGCATCCCTTCGCCGGCCAACCCCTTCCCTACAAGGACCCCTACTGCCTTCATCTCTGATGCCTCACGTCCCCAGGCATCGTGGCTGCCCTGACCTGGCCGGCCTCACTCCTCACTGTCGCCAACGTCATCGACAACCCCTGGGGAGTGTGTCTCCATCGATCAGCAGAGGTCGGCAAACACCTGGCCCACATCCTGCTCTCCCGGCAGCAGGTACCGGGGGATGGCTGCGGGTGGGGATAGCGGGGGACATGAGGGGGCTGCCTGTGCACAGACACCAGCCTTAGAGAGAAGCCCACGTGGAGCAGCTTTGGAGGAGTGGGTGGGCTTCATGGCCCCTCCAGGTCAAGTCATGAAAAATATCCCAGGACAGACTAGTGGGAATGACAGACTACGGCAGCTCCTGCAGGTAGTTAATTAGGTGAGGACTGGGTAACAGAGGGACCTGCAGTATGGACAAGGCCAGGTGTTCCTTCCTGGAAGTACGGAGCTACCATCTGAGCAGACGGTCAGTGATCCAGATCGCGTGCAGCGCGGGCCGGGTTACGTCCACATTCCAGACAGTCAGAGGCAGCAAAGTGGGTGACGGGCATTCCTAGAAGTCACGCCCCTCGCTTCCTCCCTTCTCATCGCCCGGCCAGGACTCAGCCCCGTGGCCACCCCTCGCTGCAGGGGCGTTAGAGAAACTCGGTCTTTGCCTGGGGAGCTGTATGCCCAGGAGAACTCAGGAGTTCTCTTGCCGAGGACAGAGGGAGTGTGGGTGTTGGGAGCTGGGTAGCCCCCTTTGCCACAGAGTCCCTGCAGCATCGCCACTGCCCGACTTGTCTAATGGAGGGTTTTCTGTGGTGGGGAGCAGGGATCCATGCAGCAGCACAAAAACAAGGCAAAGGACTGGATGGGCAGGGGCAGACCGGACCCTGGGAGCCCACCTGCTGCTTCCCTGTCCTTCCCTGTCCCCCACATACCCCAGGTAACTTACTGTTTCTTATGAGTTACCTTTTCCACATGTTCTGTAGTCAGAGCTCCTCTTTAGTCTAACTCACCGTGCTTCTACATGTCCCACCTTCCCGTGTAGACCCTGTCGCTGTCGGCCTTTTTGCCCATCACAGGTACTCGCCGCTGCCTCTCCATGGCTCCGGAAGGGCCCCATTCACTGCAGTCATTTGCCACAAGGCAGATGAGTCCTGTCTCCTGGGGGAACAAGAGACCGATAATGGTTTGAGATGAAAGGAAATTAACCCAGCCGGAGGCTGCCTGTCGGCCTTGAAGGAAGCCAATTCCCGTGGCGGATGCGCTCCTGCATAAATGAGGCCCCGACTCCCCTGATTAGGACATCAGGGCTTGGGGGTGCACGAGTCATGCATCAGGAGGCAGGCACTGAGGAGCAGGCACCAGCTAGAACTGGTTGTGTCCCCTCCCAGACACTTGTGTCCTTTCTTGCCCAGGGCCGGCGACCTGTCACCTTGATTGGCTTCAGCCTGGGAGCCCGAGTCATCTACTTCTGCCTGCAAGAGATGGCTCAGGAGAAAGGTGAGTCTGGCTTACTGTCACAGGTGAAAACCTTCCCCACATTTGTCCCCCAGGCCGGAAGTTCCGGACCTGGGGTCCCGAGTCTTATGTATCATAGTAGCTCAGGGGCCACGAGGCTACCTTCCCAGCTCAGAGGAATAATAGTTAAACATTTTAAATAGTTTGAAAATAAACAAAATACCGTATCTTTCCGTGTATAAGACGACCCTTGCTTTTCTAACCCAACATTATGAAATCAGTATCTACCAGTTACTCCTGTGTGTATAAGACGGCCCCCAATTTTGGGTCTAACAATTTTAGACAAAAGTATCATCTTATACATGGAGAAATGTGGCAGTTAAGTCATTTGGAAAATGGTTTATTTTTTCCGTATGTAAATTGGAGTGGGTGTGAGACCGTCCTACGGAAATGATACTGGCCTCTGAGTTCGGAGGCGCGTGCTTGAATCGGAGGGCAGTGGGAGAAGCCTGAAATCGAGGCGTCCGCAGGCCGCACTCCCGCCAGCGGCCCTAGGGGAGCGTCCTCCTTGCCCCTCCCAGCTACTGGGGGTTGCTGCCTGTAAGGTCCTTGACTTCTAAATACGTCACCCCAGTCTCTGCCTCCACTTCTCCTGGCACCTTCTCTTCTGTCCTGAGGACAGTGTCGTGGGATTTAGGGCCCCTCCAAAGGCAGGATGCTCTCATCTCAGAGTCCTTAACTAACTACATTCACATAACTTAATCACATCTGCAAAGGCACCGTTTCTGAATGAGGTCTCATGCCCAGGCTCCAGGTGGACACAGCTGTTGAGAGGACACCCTCCACCCGCTGCAGACACCTCCAGGAGTGTGTCGTGCCACCCAGTGGCTTACTTTCTGTGCCTGAGTGCTGCTGCTCTGGGCCTCACGGAGGTGAGGTCTCCTGGACAATCTGTCATCAGAAGCTGCTTATGGGAAAGGGTTGGGGGACTGTGGTGCAGATCTTGGGATACTTGGGCGTGCTGCACTGTTCATGGAACCCAGACTAAGCTCTCTCCTGCTGAAGCACAGCAGCAGGACCCTGAAGGCAAGAGAGGGGACTGAGCCAGGGGCTCGTGGGCAGGGTGGATGCAAGAGGGGCTGGACTGACTCTCAGCATTCTCATGCGGAATTTCCATGGAAGCCTCTCAGAGCCTCAGCTTCCCCACTTGTAAAACAGAGTTCATAATTCCCAGCCCCCGTACTTGCTTTGAGGAGCAAGGGAGGTGCCCCACGTGTGTAGATTTTTGCAGATTGTAAAACCACCAATGCATAGACCACATTCAACTCAAGGATGTCAGTGTGTGCAGCTTCTGCTCACCGGAGTTTTGGCCAACCTGAGGCTACCCCTGAACATGGCCCCTGGCCACTCTCCTTGGTCACCCGAAGCGTGTAATCTGATCGCTGACCAATTACTGGCAAGCAAGGAGGCGCGGGACCATCCGCCGTTGGCTGGGCCTGGGTGAATGGATGTGTCAGGGCTGACTGGTGCTATTTTTCAGCATTGGCATCACCAGAGAGCATGGGAGAGACCCAGGAGCTCAGGGACGTGATGCATTCCTGTTCTTTATCTTTCACCAAAATGCATCCCCAACATCACCAGAGCCATTTTCCTGCTTGCAGAGGCAAGGTGGGCATGGCCTGCTTGGCGTTCCCCGTGGAAGGGCCAAGTCCCCGTGTGTGAGCCCACTGTGGGCCTCACCGGCTTCTCTGTGCCATTTTGCAGGACCCGATAGCTTTTAACAGCCTCCTTTTCACCTGATTTTGTCCACGTCAGTAAGCAATGGGAGGCATCTCTCGCCTATCTCCAGTAGCTTTGGGTAACCTGGGACCACCATGCGGAAGGGCCTGGGGAGCCAGCTCTGTGCCGTGTTCACCAGGAAAGTCCAGGCTGGGGTCAGAGGTCAGGCTCAACACCACTGAGGAGCTAGGACCAAATCTGGAGCTCCTGTAAAGGTGGGGTTCCATGTAGCCTGTGAAGAGCTCACCTTCCCTTTCTATATATGGGGGCTATCTGGGAAGTACCTGCCATGTAATATGAAAAACAGGGGCATTTATGGCTGGATTTTTCTGGACAGCCCTCGTACATTCTCCCATCCCAGCAGTACCAGAGACAGAGGAAGTCAAACAGACATTCCTTACCTGCCTTTCCTGCTCTGTGTGGCACAGACAATCCACCTTATGGCCTCCTGGGGGCACCCCCTGGGTCCCCATGCCATCTCCCTTCCCTCAACTCTTTATCCCCTCCAGGAAATAGCTCTGTTGAGCTACAGCAACACCATTGACTCTGACTGCACAATGCTGTGTGCTGTGTCCCCACACCCATGTGCAAGCAATAACTGTCCTGTCAGAACCTCAGGAAAGATAGGGCAACTATTTCTCACACAAAACACAGAGCCTTTGCTATAAAAACATGTGGGTTATAGAGAGGCAGGATGGGTGTATCTGTCAGCTCTGGTGCAGTAATGCCACATAACAAACCACCCCCAAACTCAGAGAGTCACAGTGCCAAATACCTTCGTGCTCAGGACCTGTGGGTTGGCTGTGGTTCGAGTGCGCTAGAATAGTATCTGTGTCTAGCTACAAATTGGGTGGGCTTGGCTGCAGGCCATGGACTGGGCTCAGATCTGCTCCACGTGTATTTGTCCTGTTGAGGTTGAAGGGGCAGCCGCCACTCAGGGCATGTTCTCCTTGTGGTCCCTCACTAGAGTGCCAAGCCAAGCCAAACCATTCACGCACATTTAAGACCTCTGCTCATGTCGTATTTACTAACATTCTGTGTCAGTTATTTATTGCTACGAACAATCTCTGTAAACGTAGTGCTTAAAACAGCAGTAACTGATCCTGTCTCACACTGCTGAGTTGACAAGGCAGTTGCAGTCAGAGCTGTTATGCTTACATGACCCAAGCCGACCTCTGGCCCGTGGAGCTCGCTGATAGTCACCTGGTGTGCCTCGGGCCTGCCCCAGGGGAACTCTCTGACCCTCCTGCAGGCTGGCCTGGCTTCCTTCCGTGGTGTTCGTCAGGGCAGCATCTCAAGAGGGCAAGAGTGAAAGCTACAAGGCCTCTAAAGGCTGAACTTGTGGGACACATCACTTCTGCCACATTCCGTTGATGAAAACAAGTCACAGGCCAGATCACTTTCAAGGGGACAAAGTGAGGAACTGATTCCTCTCCTGAGTGGGGGGAGTGGCAAAGAATTTTCAGCAATTTGTAAACTTCCATACACTCTGCTGGCCAAAGCAAGCCATGGGCAAGCCCTGGGTTGGTGGGGTGGGGCAATGCGCACCGCCCACAGCTGCGGGTGGCATGGCAGGGAGGGGACATTGCCAGGCAGTAATCCAAATTTCTCTGCTGGGTGAAGGAAAGCATGGGCCTTGCAGTAGCTGGGACCTGGGTCTGAGTGCTGCTTCTGCTCAGCTGAATAGGCTGAGTTGTTGCAGATTTCTCCATTTGCAACAAGAAATTAATGTCATCTCTGGGCAATGGCAAAGGCCAGAGAGCATGGAGGTCAGGCAGCCAGCCCAGTGCTGGGCCTGGTGGCCACATCCTCTAGCAGCCTGCAGGGTCCAGGGTATGACTGCAGATGCTCCTTGCTCTCTAAAGCTGCCCCCTGCCCCCAAGGGAGGCTCTCCAGAAGTTGTCATCCTCTGTGCTGTCATCAGTGGGCTCCTTTCCTGATCATCTTTCCCCCGATCTGCCAGGCTCCTCGTTACCTAGAACGGTGCTGTCTTATTAATAGGACCGGTTCTCAATGTAGAGGAGAAAGGCATGTCTTTGTGGCTGCAATTAGCATAAATTACTTTAACTTCAGATCGTTAATGCAAGCCAGGCCTTCACTTCCCCTACTGAATTAATTCAACTGATCAAGTTGAATTAATTACCATTTCCCATTTGGCTATGGCAATCGGAAGTGCATTTGCCCATCAGCTGCCTCCAGAATGTGAGGCTGGGACTGGCGGGAGGAAAGCAGGTGGCCTCATGGTGACAGGGCTTGTTAGAGAGTCACTGAGCCTTTTGGGAGATGGTTCCCAAAACAGCTCCTTCCTGCCTCTTTCCCGGTCATGGCTCCCTCCCCTGGATCTTCATGGCCCACTGAGAATTGGGGGTTTGATATTAGGCAGTCCCGGATTAGGGTCCCAACTTTGTCACTGACTAGCTGTGGGACCTTGGGCAAGTCACTTAACCTCTCTGAGCCTCAGCTTCCTTATCTGAATTTGGGGCTTAGAATACTTACCTTGAAGTCTCCTTGGCAGATTAAAATGAGATGGTGAATGTGAGAGTACCTGCCCCAATCTGAGTCCACTCAGTAAACATTCTTGCTCTGAACACTTATCTGAGGACCTATTATGCACACTGGACTATGGTGAGCATTGTGTGGATCGGGGACCTGTCGTTTTGTGCCCACTTTCAGAACCCTGTGTTAGACGGTGAACCCAGTGTAGGCAGGATCTGCCTATACCCCACCATTGCCCTGACTCCTGGCATATGTTGAGTGCTCAGGAAGATGGAGGAACTTGACTTGGCGCAAAGGAATCAGTTATGCACAGATGTACTCACGAGCCAGGGGCAAAGTCACCGTGTGCCAGGGGGTGTACTAAGCACTTCCATGCAGGATCTGAGTCAATCTCACAGCAACCCCAGTGGGTATTCCCCTGGCTTTGAGAAAACGGAGGCCTTAGGGGTGGACCGCACACATTCTAAGTGCCAGAGCCAGGACTCAATCCGTCTTCTGGCTCCAGAGGCCTCACTCCTAACCCCCGGGATTCACTCGGCAGAAGACCTAGACCTTGAACAACAGGTAGGGTTCATCCTGCAGAGCTAGAGGGGAGGGTGGTCCAGAGATTGGGCCCGCTTCTCCAGGGTGTCTGAGAACATTAAGTCTAGTGTTTCTGTGCCTATGAGAGGGGACTCGGGCAGAGCCTTTCTTTCTAAACTTCTTTAACCCACACTATGAAGTAAAACCAATAAAAATACGGACATACACATGCTTACAAAAATATGCTCACGCACATGCATATTTACACACGCACCCTGCAACGTGACCCTCATCTTCTGCTGTTCCCTACAGCCTCTTTTCCAGGAGCCTCTGGCCCCCAAGGCTTTACAACTCACCATCCAGTCCCCACGCATTCAACACGCCGGCCAGGCGCAGCTGGAGGGATGCAACAAGAGGCAGGTCGCTAGGGTCATTGGGTGACGGAGCACACAACTCCCCCCCACTGAGAAGCCACCAGCTTAGGTGCTGCGAGTGTGCAGGCTCTGAGGTTAGGCCTTCTGTTTTGAATCCTAAAGCCACCACTAGGCAAGTCACCTAACCTCTCTGAACACCAGGTGACTTGTGTGAAACACATAAATAATGTATCAGCACAGAAGTTGTGAGGATTAAATGCAATAGTGCAGGGAACTACTGGCATGTAGCAAGAGTGCAGAGGTTCTGATTGAGCCTCTACAAGTATGTTCTGCTAGGACCTGCCTTAAGCTTTATAAAAGGGAACTAGCATGTTAGAGCGCCCCCCACGCACAGGTGACGCGGGTCATGGGCCGAGTTGAGGAAGAGTTGGCCTCGCACAGGGGTTGGGGCCTGCAGTTCCTGTTCCTTCCTGTTACTGCACCCACCCTCTCCCCTCTTCCTCAACAACCCTCCCTCTCCCAGGCCCTGGCCTCATGTCACTGACGGGACATCTTCAAGTCTCCAGCTGGCCGTGATCGGGAATGAATTATTCACCTCCGCCCGGAGCTGCCGTTGGGCATCTAATTCATTCCAGCTTGGCTGTCTGCTCTCAGGCAGGCCGGCTTGTTTTGACTCCAATTAGTCTGCACACGGAGGAGATGCCCTCCTAACGGCAGGAAAGCTGTCAACGATGAGTTAGGGGACATCAGAGGAGCTACTCTAATGCATTCGAGTTCCCTAATTGTTTTCTGGATTCCCTCGAGACGTAATAATGAACTGTAGCAGTACATCCCACAGAGTCACCTAGAACACATAGTCCTTCAGCCAGCCTCCCCTGGCGGTTCCCTCCTAGCTGTAGCTCTTCCTACCTTCCATCTCCCCCAAGAGCAGTGACCTGTAGAGTTAACCATCTTCACAGCTTCATCTTCCTTCTTGGGTGATGTTTTAAACAGCAGGGAGTTACTGCTTTGGGGGCATGCCACCATTCCCAAAGTACCCCTCATAGCCAGACCTACCCTTCCCTCAAGTTCAGTGTGGTCAGGTTCCTTTCACATGAGTGTCTAGACTACAAGTGAATTGAACTTGAAGTTTAACATGATGTGCACTCACATTGCATCAGTCAGGGTACGCTAAGTTGTGCTGCAGTGACAAACATCCCCCGAATCTTAGAGGTGTCACACAGCAAAGGTACATTTCTCACTCATGCCACCCGTCCGCTGTGGGCTTTGATCATTGTGGTCACTCAGAGACCCAGGCAGATGGCAGCTCCTTCTCAGCATGTAGTTCCTCAGTAGAAGATAGAGAATGTGGTGATTTACGTACTGGCTCTTAAAACACTTTCACCTGCAAGTGAAACTTGTCACTTTCATTCATGTTTCATTGGCCAAAGCAAAGCACATGGACATTGCTAACATCCAGGAGGGGTGTTAGGACATTTCTGATACCCAGAAGGGGGCTGTAAATGTGTTCCCAGATGTGCTCAGAAGGCAGAGAGCCAGGACTGTGTAGTGAATGCCCCCAGTGATTGCCACACTATTATATCCACTGTCGGCTCCTCGCGGGACCATAAAAATAACACTAAGCAGCAGACTTTATTCACTGAGCACGTAGTAGAACTTCATGCTCGGTTGGCAGCCGGAGGACCTTAGTTGGATTCTGACCTCTGTAATTACTTCTCAGCCGAGGCCTCACCATTCTCACGGAGCCTTAGTTTCTTTATCTACAAAATAGGGACTTTGCTATCTCCCCTTCCTACCAGCTTGGAGGATACAAGTTCACCCTGATGGACAGAGTGGCAGGCCCTGAGGATGCTTGGTGAGAGCCCCAGTGACTGATGGTGCCCAGGAGCCCAGGAGCTCAGCCAGAGCATCCCCAGGCACAGGTAGGGACGAAACCCAGCATGTTACCCACCAAAGGACCAGAGCTGAGGCCAGTGGAGAATTGGGTCCAGTCTGGCAGGGAGGAGGCCCCAGGTACATCCCACCCAAAGGTCTGAGTCTTCGATGGCGACTGACTCCTGACCAAGCTCAGGGCCCAGCAAACTGGGGAAGACATGGTGAAAATGTAGTGCTGTCCTCCCACAAGTGGGAGTGCCTGCAATAATAGTAATAACAATAGCAACAGCTACCGTTTGCAGAGGCCTGGCCCTCTGGCTGGTGTTTGCTCAGGGATTTCCGTACATTCTCTCCAACCCTCACCACAGCCCCATGAGACATGCCGCTCTTTTCAGATGAGAAGAGTGAGATTTAAAGAAAAGGTGGGGCAGCTGGCTGTAGAACTAAGATTATGATACCTTTCTGTGACTCCAGAGCTCCTCCTATTCACATTATTATTTGGGGTCCTCTCCTGGTTGGATGTTGTCACTCAAAGCAGTATCCCAGATCAGACCTTCCAAACACAGACCTGTTCAAAAGCAAATTCACTCCATTGGCTCATACTCATTAAGCACCTACTGTGTGCCAGGCCCCCTGCTGGGCTGTGGGGAGATGGCAGTGAATAAGTCAGTACAGCCCCTATATCCTGGCGCTAGCGGCCCAGATTGTTGAAATAATCTGCCCTCCCTGAGACATGATTTGGGGTCTCGCAGAATGGCTGTGGGGATCAGCAGTGATACGTGTCAATAATCTGAAAAGCATCTGACACACAGTAGGTATACAGTAAAGGGAGCTCTTGCTGTTCTTCCGCGCTCTAGGGCAGCAGCCTGGTTGGGGCTGACATTCCTCACCTGGGCGTCCTGCCCTCAGGTGGAGACCATTAGCTCCACCACCTCAAGCCAGTAAGCACTTGGCTTAGGGAATAGGAGTCACAAGAAGCCAGCCCCGCCCCCAGGACGTGCTCACGTGCACGGCTGCCAGGCCTGCCCTGCTCCTCCCACAGCTCCAGGCAGGTGGCCTGGGTTTGCAGAAGCACAGTGCAGGGTGGACCATACTCCACTTCATGTCACCCTAGAGATCTGTGAGGGATCTTCGGAGCTTTCTCCGCCTGTTGCAAGGATGCTGAGAGCAGCCTTGCCTAGATTCAGACGCGCCCAGGCTGGGCGGGAAGGGCTGACTCCCCCTGGAAATCCCTTGCCTTCTACGCGAGTATTTGAACGCTTGGTGTGGCTGAGAACTCTTCCCTTCAGGCAGAAATAGTTTCAACTGGGCTTTACTGAGACCACAAGCACCTACTTCATAACTGAGTCATTCAAATCATCCTCATCATCATCTCGCCAGCTAACAATTATCAGGCACTTCCTAGGTACAAGCCACAGCTAGATACGTACCTTGTTTTATTTAATCCTCGAAATAATTCTATGGTCCCCATTTTACAGATGAAGAAACTGAGGCTTACAGAGGTGCAGTAACTAGCCCATGGTTACAGGAATTTGGATCCACATGGCTGACCCAGCCTCTGACCCATGGGCTGCAGGCGACCCAGGCTTTGAATACGCCCAACAAAAATTCAAAAACTTTCTTATAACGTCACCAAAATTACGCATGGACCTTGTTTTGTTTTGTTTTAGCTCATTAGCTACCATTAGTGTTATTTTCTGTGTGACCCAAGGCAGTTCTTCCACTGTGGCCCAGGGAAGCACAAGGTTGGGACCCCTGCCTTAGAGAAGCTCAGGCCAGGATGATTATCTTCATTTTAACCGGAGGCTCCGTGTGAAGCGAAGCGACGTGCCCCGCGGGGCCCACTCGGACTCTGGTTGTGAGTCCTGAGATTGCTGTCAACGGCCCTTCCTCCAGCCACACCCAGAGCCCCTGTCTGCCCAATGAGAACTGGGGGCTCGGGCCACTCCTAGCTGCTTAGGTCCAGACATCCTGTTCTCACCGTCTAGAATACTCTGTCCTCCCCCTGCTCCCCGGCCTGGAGCCCGCTCAGACACATCCTTCAAGATGTAGCTCCGAAACGCCCTCCTCCACCCTCCACGTGGCAGGAAGGCAGTCTCAGGAGCACTTTGAAATGAGGAGTTGTTTCTGGCACAGAGGTGTAAACTGGTTAGACCTCAGAAGGGCTGGCTTGCCAGACCCTCCGCCACACGCAGGCACACACACGCACGCACACACGCACGCACACGCACACACACACGCACACACACGCACGCACACTCACACGCACACACACACACACGCACGCACACCAGGTTCTTAAAGGGACACTGCACACGCACGACCACCACGGTTACCGAGTCTTCATTAGTCTGTTCTGCAGGGGAAAGCGGCCACTTGCTTCTGAGGCGGTTACTTCTCACGAAGCCACCCGGCGCACACAGTGTCTTCAGACATCAGCCTTCCAAACGCTGGGGACAGAGCTCATTAGGGAGTCAACTGTGGGACGTGCTCGTTGGTTCTGGGAGGCAGACAGGGCGACCCTGTTATTTTTGCTTTATCTCAGAGGGTAGAGTGTGGGTTTGTTTTTGTTTGGGGTGATAGTCACGACAGGATGAAGTGTCTGCGCTTATGCCCAGGGACGACCATGTTATTAACTCTGACCCTCACGGTGTCCTCATGAGGCAGGCCTCATTCATCCTGTGTGCAGAGGACTGTCACTCAGAGCCCCGAGTCAGAGTGGGGTGGTAGCAGAGCTGGGGCTCCCACCAGTGCCTGACCCTGAAGTCTGAGTCATTCTACGTCGTCTGGCCTCCTCCCACCCCCTCCCTCACCCTTGACCTAGGGGTCTGTTTCGGCCCTCACTCCCCGGTGTCATGTGTCGTATGCCGGGCCTCCATCCCCTAGCAGAGGGTGGTCAGCTTCAGGGCAGGCACCGTCTTTCAGGTTCACCTCTGGCCCAGACCTTGCCACATAGGAGACACCCGATGCCGTGCTGCTGGCTGATTCATTAATGAGGCACGAAAGCAGCCTTGAAGTATGCTGTGAGCTGCCTGCAGAGAACGATGCCCTTGGCCTTCGGGTGCTGACAGGCTTGCGCTGCCTCAGCAAAGTAGAACCCACAGCCCCCAAGGCCTGGGCCAGCTGGCTGGCCTGTGGCCCAAGCCTCCTGATGACCCAGGGCACTCCACTTCCAGACTGCCAGCAGGCACGACCAGCCAGCAAGCACGTGCCCATCCCAGGCAGTGATCCTGCATACTCAAAACCAAGACAAAACGCACACCTGTCACCTGTTTGTGCCTTTGGGCAGGAAATGAACGTAGCCAGAACTCCCCGAGAGGAGCAGTCCACTCCTGACAGTGATCCATCTGCCAGCCAACAGGGTGAATTTGCTTTGGGAGTGACTGACCCTCTGACCAAGGGTATTTCTGTCCCCAGCAGGTGGCGAGGGCAGGGAGGGCAGTGGCTGGTGCCAAAATGAGCCACCATCCAAGTCCTCGCTGAGAGCCTCTGGGCCCCAGATCCCAGTGCTTTGTTCATTTTTCTGTGTAGTATTTGCTTTTTAAAAGGTCTCAAAAAATTAAGTAGCTTGGACGTGAGCTCGATTCAAACGGACTCACGGTCACTGGCTGAGCCAGGAAATGGCCACGGGAACCAAGGAATCGGTTCTGCTTCAGTTTGCTAATGCGCGTGTCTTCCTCTTCATTCCAAAAGGATTGGAAGGGAATTCATTGGGGGCATTACATACTGTGGGTGCCCGGCGGCCCTGTCCACACAGTTGGCGAGACACCGCGAGATGAGCCGGCGTGCCTGCCGCTGTGCTCCTCCAGCACATAAACGCCTGCGGGATCGGCCGCACCCGGGGCGCTGGAGCCCATTAATTCAGTCAGTCCTGGCTCCCCGCACCTCCCTTCCCCATCTGGAAGCTGCCTCCATCAGGTCACTTTTCCCTGGGTCTTCAAGATGCAGGGGACTGTGGCAACCAGTTGAGAAGGAGCTGAAAGCAGAAGCACTGGACCTAGCACTGAGAAACCCGAGTTCTAGTCCAGGCTCTGCGAGTTACTGTCTGGGGGCCCTTAGGCAAGTCCCTTCTCCTCCGAGCTTCAGTTAGTAAAACGGGATACTGATGCCTGTCGGGACTGTTCTGGGACTTTAAAAGTACCATTTATTGAACACTTACTTTGTACCGGGCGTTATGCCAAAGTAAGCACTTTGCGTATGTTCTCCCCTTTCGTGTACGAGGGACCCTCAGAGGTAGGAACTGATAAGCCTGTTTTACCAGTGAGCAGGTTGAGGGCAAGAACCGTGTCCGTCTCCTTCCCTGTGTCTCCGGCGCCCGGCCCGGGACTCTGCACAGGGAGGAGCCACAGCGGAGCGCCTGGGGCAGACCAGGAGCCAACTCTAGCCCATCTGTCTGCACAGCTGGCCTTTCGGGGTAATGGCAAAGACAGCACAGTTCTTGGCCCGTGGTAGACCCCCCCCAGTAAATTAGGGTTCCTTTCTTCCTCTATTACGTCATCCAGATAGATTTCTCCGAGGGAGTGGCACTCCCCCATCAGAGCGCGCTAAAAACAGTACCGTCTTCAGCGACTGGCAGCGCCCAGGGGAGGAATGAGAAGCAGAATTCCGGATTCCTTGGCTGCTTCCCTCTACACGAATGGGATCTTTCCAAGAGGCTTGGCTGGGGGTTATGCCGACGCCCTCTGAAAGGCATCTGCTTCTTCTTGCGGGTGCAGACACCCTTGATATTGGCCGGGGTTTCGCTGGCATCCTGACCCTGCTCTGAGGGCTGCGGTACCGGAGTGGCCAGCGTGTCCCCAGGACTGGTCCTAGGCTTTTCAGAAACATGACTATCCGTTTTGCACCCAGAGCTGATCAGAGCGCCATTAAGCAGACTCGTGAGAGATAGTGTTGGACACAGAATGCCAGTTCATCGAGGCCCCCGTCATCATCACTCTCAGCCGACAGAGCAGAGGTGCGCCCTCGCCGCCCGAGCTCCTGGAGAAACAGGATCTGCCAAAGTTTCTGTGGGGGCTGGGGGGAGAATGGTCTCCAGAAATGTGTCCTTTCCTGGCCACGGTGACCTTGACGACCATCCCAGTCTCACGGGCAGATCCCCTCTCCAGTGACCGGCCCCTGTCTCCTTCCCTCCGGACCCTCCCCTTCGTTCAGAATTCTGTATAAGCAAGTTCTGGGCGCGAGTCTTGGCCGATCGTAGCTGAAGAATCCAGACTGTCTGCAGAGAAGATGCATTGCTGTGGGGGTTGGGGGAGTCTAAACAGGGGAAGAAAACACCCCAAGTCTCGTTAATTTACATATTAATTAACCATCTCAGTTCACAGCATTCTGTAATGGAAACTGTTGGGGTTTTTTTCCCTTGTATCTAGGATGTCCATGCTCAGCAAGCCTGCTTAGCCAATGTTATCAAAACTGTTATCTTTTAGAGAATTGCCGGGCCTGTTGTGCAGAACAGAAGATAAAAACATTCCCACCCATGGATCAACGCGTACCCCACACTTTGTGTTCTAATAACAGGGCCTTAGTTTGGAGGAGGAGGCAGGCCTTGAAGAACAGGGAAGCCTTGAGAGGCTGTGAGGGAGGCAGGAGGCCTTAGAGCAGTGGTTCTCAACCTTCCTGATGCCACGACCCTGTAATACAGTTCCTCATGGTGTGGGGACCCCCATAAAATTATTTTCGTTGCTACTTCATAACTGTCATTTTGCTGCTGTTATGAATCGTCATGTAAATATCTGATACGTGTTTTCTGATGGTCTTAGGTGACCCCTGTGAAGGGGTTGTTCGACCCCCAAAGGGGTCGCGACCCGCAGGTTGAGAACCGCTGCCTTAGAGGTTGGGACTGGCAAAGATGTATAAGGGGAATGATCTAGAAAGTCTGGTGACCTGAGCCGAGGTTTCTGCTAGGATGTTGGGAGGAGTAAGGTTGGAGAGATGAACAGGGTCCAGAACGCAGGGGCCCGCCCTGTGGGGGGAGGCAGAGACCGGGGTGTTTTCACTCGATGTGTTCATCTGTCCATTCATTCGTCAGCAGACTGCTGCTGAGGACCTGCCACGTGCCCGGACCTGTGCAGGGTGCACAGGGAATGGAGGTCAGCCAGACTCCGTCCCTAGCTGGGATCGTGAATGGTGGTGACCTCTTTTCTGAACAGAGTCCCTACCCTGTCCTACAGATCTCAGGGGATTTGCTCATGCTCACACAGCTCGTAAGCCGCAGGGCTGAGGCGGGCCTTAGGCCTGGCTGACTTCCCCACCGGGGGCCTCTACGCTGCCGCACAGGGACCCTTGACCTGTCCCTTTCATTTTATAGCTGAGTTTTACCCTGCTTGCCCAGACAGCACAGCTCGTTAAAGACAGGGCCTGGTCCACAGTGCCGCTCTCAGCGTTCCTCTTAGGACCCCCGGGAGCAGCGGGCGCTCTGTGGTGTGGTCAGTCCACCCCTTGGCAGGCAGCTCCCCGCCTCTCTAACTGGAATGGCATTCCCGGACGCCCCCATGCCTGAGCCCTGTGGACGCCTGGAGCTTTTGTGGTTGCCACAGCACCACCTAGTGGTGACATTTTGGAATGGGGCCCACGGGTCATAGAGGAAGGGGCTCCTCCAAGCCCAGGACCATGTGGGTTTCCAACACAAGCTAGCAGGGGCAGGTCTGCTGACTGCCTCCCATGGAGGGCTTGTGGAAAACTACGCAGCTGCCCCTGCTTCCTGAGACGTGTCCATGCCTTCCACTTACATCCTTCTGGTTTGCATTTATTAGGCACCAAAGAGTCAAAGAGGGGAAAGAACTAATATTTATCAAATACCTGCTATGACAGGTGTTTGTAGACATCATCCCATGGAACCTTCCCAACAGCCCCGGAAGTTAGGGATTCTTGGCCCGTTGTCCAGGTGAGGAAATGGACAAGTGTGCTCTGTTCCCAGCTCCCCCGGCCAGACAGCGCAGGGCCAGCATCAGCCCCCTGCCTACCTGGTATCAGAACAGAAGTTCTGCCCATCTAAAGTCTGCTGTTATTTCAGTGACATTTTTTTCCAGGTGAATATCAGAAGGAAATGGTCTCGCCAATAAATTTCTTATCAGAAAGGACAAAGAAATAAGAATTAGATTCCATTAGTGACAAATTACCTTTTAAAAAAACGACCAAAGCACAAAAGCATCCGGGTCATAGGCCCCCCACGTTTTTTAAGGCAGAAGGGAACTCAGACGAGGCTCCCAAAACCACATCCCTGAAAATGAGCCACTCGCCAGCAGACTGGGCCCTCTCAGCACCCTGGCATTCCCACTCAGTGTTCTCCCCACCCCCTCCCCTTCTCACTGGGTGACACTTTAAAGAAATATTCATCCGGCACTGGTATCATCTGGGATTTTTGACCCCTTGCCTGTTGTACATGAGCTTTCAGTACTTTGCCGTGTTGCAAATATACTGTGTTTACAGAAAACGGCCCGATTTCTCCACCCGGCCCTGTGCCCACATCCTTTGCATATAACCTTGAAGCTCTTCCCATCAAGCGGTCCAGTCTGCTTCTCTCCCCCTTGAATCTGGACTGGCCTTCTGACTTGCGTTGGCCAATAAAACTTGGAGGAAATGACATCATGCCAGTTTCAGGCCTAGGCCTTAGGAGACCTTGCACACAGGTTCTACTCTCTCCTAGAACCTTGCGACTGTCCTAAGAACAAGCCCAGGCTAGCCCGCTGAGGGATGAAAGGCTGCATGGAGCAAAACTGTGATCTGAGCCAGCCCTCGACTGTAGACACATGAGGGATCAGCCATGCCTGGACGAGCACAGCAGAACTGCCTTAGCCAATGAGTAGACTCAAGAGAAATACATGGCTATTGTCAGCCCTGAGTTTGGAAACGACTTGTTACACAGCCACAGCTAGCTGATGGAACCCATAGGACAAGCTACTGATGCATATGCATATATGTAAATGAAGCTCCTTGGTCTCTACTGGCTCATAGCCTGCAGCTGACCAGCAGCTGTATTTCTAAGTTATGTTGACGCAATCAGTTAAATGACCCTTTCTGATGGAAAAATTGAGTTCATGTGTCAGGATATGGGCTGCCTGCCGTAACTCCACCTCACAATAGAAAGTGTGTCGTGTTTCATGTGGGCCCCTTTTCTTTTTTGTTAGTGATATCTTCTCACCCATTTGGTTTGGCAGGTGTCCCAGAGACTAACAAAGCAAAAAAAGGGTCACCTACCCCTGGCTGGGTGCACACATCAGGATATGAATCTTCTAGCAAATTTTAGGCTGCTCGTATGTCTCTCGACTCAACCAAATTGGAAATATTAATCTTGGCAGGTGTGTGCATTCTGTCTTTAATACACAATTCTAGAAGATGTCACGGTTGTCAAAAGACATATATTTTGGTTCAAGATTATATTTGATTGCAAAGGGAAGTGGGACGGGGGAGTAGGAGAAAAAAATGTAGGAATAACCAAATTCCACTCTGCCACTTATTGCATGACCCTTTCCCATTAAATGGGCATAGAGCCATGCTTACCTTCCACGATCGTTACGAGGAGTAAAACAATGTATGCACAAAGCACCTAGCCTATCCCGAAGCAAGCCGTGTCGTGATCATGATGATAAAGAAGGAGGATTAAGAAATCGAATTCCAGAACTTTGTTTTCTGAAAAGCCTTTGCCACAAAATCTCTCCAATTTCATTCTCAGCCCTTGTGAACTTAGACAACATCACTGCCCGTGAGATTTGCAAGATAAAACCCAGCACAAGAGTTTGTCAATAAGCTCCCACAGAGAACGTTTAAACACCGTGACCCTGAGCCCCTGAACGCCCACTTGGCTGGAAACTATTTCTGGGCCCTCACTAGATAACCAGCTGAAATGCAGAACAGACTGGCACTCAGCAGCTGGCTCTTTCATCTGCAAGCTAGCCGACATCCCATTTGATGTGATTTAGTTTCCTTCCACGGAATCCATCCACCAGTTGCTTTGTCCTCAGACAGACCCAGCTCTAGTCCCTCCCACCGCCCCAGGTAGGAGCCAGGAGAGGTCGGGCGTGCAGATTGATTCCCAGGGTGCCTGGGTGCCAGTAATAGCCTTACCGCTCTGCATGGCCAAATCAAAGAGATGGGATCAAAAGGGGGGCACAAGGCTTTTTCGTCCCCCGAAGAATTCATCCCAAATCCTTACATCCAAAGGGGCTTCTTTAAAGCAATTCTTTCTAGTGTGAACTTATTCCAGCTGTGGGCCTGGGGGGGACTGTCAAAGCTTCCCTTGTACCTTTCTCTGTTTCCTTTTCTACACCTGTCTCTGTCCCTCCCCCTCTTGGCGGCTTCTCTCTGTGGTGTGTGTGTGTGTGTGTGTGTGTGTGTGTGTGTGTGTGTGTGTCTTTGGAACGGATTTTGTGTGTGTTAGATGCAGTGCATATCGTTGCCTCCAAGGCCTGTTTACGGGCCTGCAGTCAGGAGATAACGTGCTCCGGCGGGTCCCACTTACGGCTCACTGCGCGCATGGCCCCGGGCCCCGGCGAGTCTCACTTACCGCTCACTGCGCGCATGGCCCCGGGCCCCGGCGGGTCCCACTTACCGCTCACTGCGCGCATGGCCCCCTGCCAGCAGGGAGAAAATCTCCCCTTTTCTCTCCTCAAACTTGAGATCCTTCGCTCTTTGCAGCCCAGGAGAATCTCATTATTGACAACGTGACAGGCATGTGGGAGTGTGTGATGCGGCCTCCCAGCCGTTGGATGAGATTTCTGTGTGACTCGTAGAGGAGGCTGTTTGGAAATACGGTAGACTCTCTGTTAACCGGCACCCACGGAGACTGGTGGAGGCTGGATCCATGTACCCTCAAGCAACCAGCAAAAACTCAAAGGTTTTTTGGTGCCATTTGCTTGAGGGTGCTTGGATTCTGGTTAACAGAGTCTCCGGTACCCAGAAAGCTTTGTGTGGGCCTGCCTCACTTTGAGAAAGCCCGCTGCACGGAAAAGACAAAATGACAAAGGTAAAGCTAGGCGCCGTCATTCCCAGTGACAAAGGGTCCCCTCACTGCACAGAGGAATTCCCATGAGCTCTTAGAAAGAGCTGGCCTTGCGTGGTACATTTTAAGAAATGTTTTAGTTCTACAAAGACTCTAGGGTAGATGGAATTTTGCTCTTATAAAGAAGCTGCCCGTTCTCGGCTCCTGACTTTTCTTGAAAAGCTAAGACAATCTCCAGACCGAAAAGTGCCAAGTGGTAAAAGTGTCGTATCTGGACTCAGGTGTGAGCCACCAAACACCTAGGAGCCAGTGACAAGACAGAAACCGATTTATCTAAATTCCGATGGATAAAATCAAGTGAGGATCGTTACACAACAATGTGAATGTAGATCGACACCCCTGAACTGTACACTTTAAAATGGTTAGGATGGTAATTTTATGTTATGTGTAATTTACCACAATTTTTTAAATGTTTTTTAAAAATTGTGAAGGAGGAGGTGTTAAACCATAGTTCACAGCTCTGCAGCTGCTTCTCTCCAGAGGCTCTGCTCTGAGGGGGACCAAAGCTCCTGTTCACTGTTACCATCTGTCAGTCATCACCACTTCCCAGCACGGCTGAACTCCCAACACAGGGCCTGTGATTAGTGGCTGGTTAGAAACAGACACATGGACTCTAAGAGGCCGGGCCATCTCCAAAGACCAGTGCTTTGTGCACGCCATTCCCACCTAGTTGCCAAATGGGTCATCTGTGTGGGAATAGCAGTGAAGCAGACACCACTGAGCACAAGCCATGTGCCAGACACTGCCCTGCACGCAGAAGCTCACTCCAGCCCTGAGAAATCAGTATTATTATATTATCTCCATTTTACAGATGGCAAAGCTGAGGCTCCAGGTTATTAAATAATTGACCTCAGTTCACACAGAGGTCATGTCAAAGTTCAGGCCGCGTTCCCTGGACTGTTGATCCCCCACTTCTTTGTGCACGTGGGCCCTTAGTAGTGGTAAACAGCTTCACAGATGTTGAGAAAATGGGTAATGACCAAAAGCAACTGAATCCAAGGATTTTGTATCTTAGCATGGAGTTTTACAATCCCGACACCTGGCGTGTGAGTGGTGAGACGTTTAGTTGGCTTCTGAGACCCTCAAAGTCGCTCTGGATCTTTGCCCCCTCCCCCCCCCCCGAGATTAAGCACCTTTGAGCTGCACCATGAATCAGCTGAAGGGTCTGGAGACCCCGAGCCTTCTCAGACTGTAGATGAGGCCCAGGGTGAATACAGCCCATGTTGGGTGCTGCTTGGGAGAGTCACCGTGAGACTTTGCATCACACTGTCTGAGGCAGAGGGGAACGGCTGAAGCCGTTAGCTCTGGAAGGACATGAGCAGACTGTGGGCATTCACAGTAGTATCAGTCCCCCAGAGCAGAGCTCTGGAAACGAGTGGCCGAAGAGCTGAGAACAGTGGTTAAGTACTCTCCCCGTTGCCTTTCGCACTCTTCACTTGCTTTTAGTACTCCTTAGAGATCCCCAGCGATAGCCGCCGGGAAGAAACTGTGCCAGGAGGGAAAAAGAGAAGACAAGGAAAGGGAAGGGGCGAAACAAGCTCTTTGCATTTGTTCTTGAGGTGGAGGGTTCCTCCTGCTGGGTGTCATTGCTGGCGCTCATGCCTTCCCCAAATGGTTATGAAGCACAGCATCTGTGCCAGACGCTGTTGGAGGCATTGGGGAGCTGGTCGGAGACAGACGGTACCTGATTCTTAAATGTAGGAATTGTCATAAGTCAGATGGGCCTAAGTGCTGTGGAGCAAATGGAATCAGAGGAGGAAGATGAGCCCCTACCGGGCAGGGGTGGGAGGTCGTGTCCGCCTGCCCTTGGAGGGTGGCCGTTAGGCAACGGCGTGAAGGAGAGAGGGAAGGGCCCCCAGGACGGGGCAACAGCAAGGCGGAGGCCCGGCGTGGTCTGGAATAGCAGGGTCAGTGTGGCTGGAGCGGGGCGCTTGAGGGGGCCGCTCAAGGAAGGTCGCAAAGGGCTTTGTGGGCCATCGGAATGACGTCGTCGACTGCATGAGAGACGGATCCCACGGGAGGGTTTTGAGCGAAATGGGCTGACTTGCCTGCCGTGCAATGTGCATACCACAAAATCCCTGTTTTAAGTGGGCAGTTCAGTGATTTTTAGTAAATGTGCAAAGTTGGACAGCCATCACCCCACCCCAATTTTACGCTTCCGTCAACCCCAAAACATACCTCACGCCTGTGACTTGCATTTTAAAGGGATCACTTTGGTTAAGAATAAAAATAAGAGGGAGAAGCAAAGGAAGTGTGGGAAAGAACTGTTTTCCACCGCACACGTGAGTGACAAAAAGGGACTAGAGGTCAAGGGGTAAGCCATGGCTGGCAAAGCTGTTCTTTCTTAAATGACTAGGGGCTTGGAGCCTCCTTCACGCCAAAGGCATAGCGGGATGAAGGGTCTCCAGATTTAGCAGGACAAAGAGGACATGAGTAACCTACAGAGGACTATTTAAGAACTAAGAAATCGACTATAGAATTGTACAACTGGAGCCTATGTCATTTTTATAACCAATGTCGCCCCAATAAATTTAACAACTTTAAAAAAATACTGAGAAATCCAAGCCTAAAAGCTGTCCCTGCTTGTGGCTTCTGAACTTGAAGATGACAAAATGCACATTGGACCCCTGCCCTCTTTTCTGTAAAAACCCTGACTGTTTTAAAGCTATAGGACGATCTTCATGCCTTACAAATTCACAAGAAGAAAATTGGTGGTGGCAACAGGAATAAATCTACACGTGTTTCAGCAAACCTTCATTGCCCTTGCAGCAAAAAAGAAAAACAAAAAAAGAAAACACAGTGGGGGCTCATCCTGTTGCAGTTGTCATTCACATGAGAATTCTAGATTCTTCCGTTGGTCTTAAACAGTGGGGTCCCCTGCACTGAATTCTCATCATGCTGGAGGATGGTCAGTGCCCGTGGGAGGGACCTGCTTGACACTGAAAGTGGTCCTGGGTGAGGATTTTCTGTATTTTACGGGGAAGGCTGAACTCTTTCTGCTATTGTAAGGTTTGGGGTTAAGCAATGAATTTCGACATTTTTTTCCATTTCTAGCATCTACTGTAGTGGCCAGTATCTTCTTTTTCCTAACCCAGCTTTCCCCTCCTGGACCGTCGTCCCATTATGGCAGTGGTCAGGCGGTCATGGCCTTGACCTGCCCTTCAGAATTCTGTTCTGTCTTGGGTGGGTGTGACCCTCTCGGGCTCCCTTAGTTCACAGCTGTGCGTTACTGAGAGCCCGCGCGGGGCTCGTCTCCAGGTTTGCAGGCCGAGAGCACACCCTCTTCACAGCATCAGAAGGGCACCCCTGAGTGTGGCAACAGTCTGAGGCCTGGTCAGACAGTTGCCACCAGCGTCCGAGACGGGTAAATGTGTTTCCAGCTTGCCACCCCCCTGACTTGATTTGGCTGTGCTCTGGACTGTTCTGTGAGGTTTCACTATTAGTCTCGGTTCAAGGTCACAGGCAACTACTTTTTGTTGTTATTTTTCATAACAGCTTTCGGTTTTGTAGCCACTTTAGGATCCTTAGCAGCTGAGCGGCTCTGGGCAACCAACTCGGGAATCCTGCATTCCCGCGGATGGCCACAGGGGTCCCGGCCCCCCAGGTGCCAGCCAACCCCAAGGGCTGGAAAGCAGTCCCAGCCCTTCAGCATCAGATTCTGTGGGCAGAGCAGGTGCCTTGAGTGGCCTGCCCACAGAAAGAACTGCTGAGCTCGGTCGCTGGCCCTGGGTCAACAACCGTTTGACACTGTGGGAGCCGTGGTAACCCACACGCGATCGCTGCGCGCTGTGTTGTTACTGCAAACAGCAGAGAGCGTGGCCCCAGGGACGCAGCATCTCCCCATGTAGTCTGGGGTCTGGCCCCAGCTTTATTCCCACTGCCTGTGTGAACCTGGGCACACCCCATCCCCTCTGAGACTCGGTTTCCTCGTCTGCCAAGGGAAGGAGTTGGAATGAAAGCTCATTCTCTACAGCCTCACCAGCAATAGAAGCACCTGAAATCACCCTTACATTGCGGGGTAACTGAGTCAACTTTGCTATTCATCAACCTTCATACTTACTGAAGTTTTATGTCCTTCTGCCACATTATCATCTCCCTGGAAGCAAAAGGCATGAAATCAGAATTCTGTGCCACAGAATCTATTGACATCCAAGCCAGGGGAGCTTGCTACTACAGGGGTTCTCAAACTCCTGTTAGCCTGGAACCCTTTATTCAAACAAACCCTGACATGGAAGCCCAAACAGAAAACAGACACTCTGGTTAGAAACCAGAGCCCAGAGAGGAAGCCAGCTGTCCCGTGTCACTCAGCAAGGGAGTGGCGGAGTTGGCCCCTCCTGGGTCCATCCCCCAGGAATGACACAGAGCGTGGAGCTTCCCAAGACACGTGGGAACTCTGAATCAGCTACGTGTGGGGAGCTAGGATTTGAACCCAGGGCTGTGAAATTGCGAAGTACATAGACTGGCTTTCCTAAGGGACGGAAGCTCACGCATTCATTCAAATCTCTATTGAGTTCCAGGTGTATTACAGGAGTGTTCTAGCCCCATACAGCTGTGACTAAGGCAGCGGGAGCACCCATCCTCATTGAACCCGGATGTTAGAGGTGGGGACAGACATAGACAAGTGATAGCTGACAAGAAGAAACCTACAGCGGGGTAAAGGGGTAGAGAGTGACAGGGCGAGGCGTGCATGTGGTCAAGAGCGGTGCTTCTCAGAGTGCGGTTTGCACGCCCGTCTGTGAACTCTTGGCGTCTAGTCTGCGACAAGATGAAAGAAAACTTCTTCCATGTTTGTGCACTGACCGGCCAGACAGTCCGTGGACCAGCCCAGGTCCGTGGACCGCTCTCTGAACAACGCTGGCCAGAAATACCTCTGAACCATTCGGTCAGTCCTGTGTATGGGTTTGTTATGACCTCAAGTCCCTTTGTTTATGACAAGCAAAGTTGTTTTGATCTGAGGGTAAATTTATTTGCACTGGGGAGGCCTTGTCAGGGTGATGTCATCAAAATTGTTGTGCTACTGAGTGTTTATTGACAGGGACGTTTGGAAGAACAACTGTGACCTAATGGACATTTAAATTTTAAATACCAAGGGTTTGTGAGGACTGAGAAAGAGTGTTCCGTCCAGGCAAGGCCCCCCTCTGCTGATCTAATAGCTCTCCGAAGACCTTGGGACATTAGCTGCAGCTCTGTGCAAGGCCACTCTTTGCTGGCCATGGGGGACACTGCACAACAGCCCCCTGAGATCGCCTTGCCCACCCGCCCCAGCACCTGCCTTCTGCTGGCGTCTCGCTCTGGCAATGCAGGACTTCGCCTGAGGGCGGGCAGGCTTGATTGACAGAGCAGGTCTTCTGAGAACCAGCCCGTAGAAAGATGCACCTGAAGTCCATTTGCACTTTTATTTCTTTCCCTCCCCTTTACCTGGGCCAATAGTGTAATTAGCCTGTCGCTGGTTTAGAGTATCTCATTTCTTCATTGAGACATTATCTTGTCTGCTATTGGCTTGTGAAATACTATTACAAGTTACAATCCCCGCAGTGAACCTGTGTTAAGGAAATTATTGGCTATCTCAGCCCCTGAACATAATTTTGCGGCAAACAGAACAGTCAGTGAGCCTAAGGAGTATACTACTCCCTGTCCTGGGACCCATTCACGCCCATCTCTTCACTGCCGCCCTGCACAGGCCCCAGGGAACTGTCACCATGGAAGGCTGGGGCACCTCCCACCCATCATGTGCGATGATCCAGGGCCCGTCGGTCCCTCCTAAAGGAAGACTTCCCATCTGAGTCGACAGCCAGTTGTGAGCTTCGTGGGTGGTGGAAATAGACGTGGGTCCCAACTCAGGCTGTGTCACATACTAGCCATGTGACCTTGAAAAAGTCTTTGGTTTCCTTAATTCTAAAATGGGGATAATGGTGCTTTGTAGGAATAGAACGGGCCCATGAGGGGCTTGACTGAGAGACCAGAACTCAGTAAGTGGAAGCCACCATTACTGTGTGTATGGGTATGTTTGCACGTGTGTATGCACGAATGTATATGCATGGTGTCTTTGCATGTGTGCACGAGCATGTGTACGTGGTTTGCATGTGTGTGCATGGATATGTATGTTCGTGAGTGCATGTGTTTGTGCACGTGCGTGCATGGGTGCCCATGTATGTGTGCATGCGTGTGACGTCCATCTCCTCCACCACAGTTGAAGAGTCCCTCTCGGGGCCCTCTGTGGCCAGGGACACTGACGGCCTTTGCCGGGGTCTCTCACCAGATTGCCGCGGGATCATCGAGGATGTTGTGCTGCTGGGCGCGCCCGTGGAAGGGGAAGCCAAGCACTGGGAGCCCTTCCGGCAGGTGGTGTCCGGGAGGATCGTCAACGGCTACTGCAGGTCTGTCCAACCCCCGTCCAGCAGAGCGGCGACACTTACTGAGCACCTCGTGTGCCCAGGCCTGGTGCTGGGGACACAGATGTTTGAGGCCTGGCACCTGTCCAGGAGGGTCCCAGGGACCAGGGCATGCTGGCCTGTTAGCGTTCTGGCCTGGGAAGCCCCCGGCCCCATAGGATGAAGATTCCAAAAAGGGTCTCCCTGTGCCAGGCCTGAGCCCAGGTGACAGGTGAGGCCAGGCTGGTCACCATCATCTGGGGCAAGGAGGACGTGGTGAGTGGGACACAGCCTAAAAGACCAAGATTAGACCTCCGATGGGAGGTGTCCAGAGGCCAACGAGGAGCTCACGTGTGTGTGATTTGGCGATGCGGGAACGGGGTGGATGGGTCTGGGCTGAGCTCTCAGAGCATGGCTTCAGGGTGGGGCCGGGCGATGGCACAGGAAGCTGACAGCGATGGGGGCGCTGGCACCCACACCATGCTGCAGACCTCCGGCAAGGGGCCTGCCACGGCTGACGGCGATGGGCTAGGAAGGAGGCAGCCCTGGTTCGGGGTTTAGGAGGGCGACTTGAGGGGTTTCCGCCAAGCCTGTGCCCCAGACTTCGGGGAAGAAGAGGTGAGGTCCACGGGAGACCTTGGGAGAGCGGCCTGAGGTGCCCAGCCTCATCCCTAATGAAATAAATGCAGATTGAAATCGGTCAGACCCTGTTTCCCACCCAGGAGATTATCAAACATTGGAAGATGAGCAACAGTCCGTGAAGCAGTGAGCACTGTCACGCACACACCGTTGGGGCAGTTGACTTCCGTCAGTCCTTTTTGGAGCACAATGGGCAACACCTATCCAAATGTTTAACATGCCAGTTTTCTGACCCCACGAGTGTGGGGTCCTGAGATCCTGACACTCAGTGTTCACACACTTACACAAAGAGGGATGTACAAAGGGGGTAGGTGCAGCTTCATTTATAATTAAAAGTTTTAAAACCACCTAAGTGACCACAAATTGCGGACTAGTTAAGAGGGGAAAAAAGCAAGTGTGACCAGACAGTGATCCGCTAGATGAGGCGGAGAAAACGTCTGTACGTGCACACTGGACCTAAACGTCTGTCAGTGCAGACGAGGGTCCGGAAGGACCATCCAAAACTGGTATCAGTGGCCACCCCTGAGGAATGGACAGGCGCCGGAAGTGGAGCTTATAAGAGATTTTAATTTGATGTTTTCTTTTCTTTTTTCTTTTCTTTTTTTTTTTTAGTAAGGATAGTTTAAAAGCAATAAAAGAGGAGAATTCTCTGGTGGTGTAGTGGCTAAGGCTTCGGTGCTCTCAATGCTGCAGCCTGGGTTTGATTCCCAGACAGGGAGCTACTCCCCCCAAAAAATATAAAAGAAAAGCAATAAAAGAAAAAGAATGGACCGAGGTTGATGTCAGACAGTCCTCAGTTAAAATCTTGGCTCCACCTTTTACCTATTTCACGGCTTTGGACAAAGACCTCTGAATCTCAGTATTCCCACCTGTGAAATGGGAATACTCCTTCCTCCTGCCCCAGGGGTTCTAGGAAAATTTGAGTGAGATTCTGTAGGAGAAGGGCTGGCATTTAGTAGGTGCCCACTAAACGACAGCAGTTACAGTTACTACTGCTGGGCACGTCCCCAGGGCGCACGGGATCCGTGCCTTCCGTGCACAGCCCAGGAATGCAGGAAAATTGCAGTATGAGAGCAGCAGAACGCTATTAAACCCGCCCGTTCTATGCAGAACCTGCGGCTAATAGGCTTGCTTTTCAATTATTTTGTGAGACCCTGGGCTATCTCTCTAAAAAGAGAAAGGAAGAGGAGAAGGAGAGAAGAGGGAGGAAACACAACACGCCAAACAGTAACTATAGTTTCTTGGTCAAATCACGCACCCACCAGCAGTCATATTCTTGGTCCCCAAAGGCATCTGTGGCCGTGAACCTACTTACATGTGGAATGCAGGAGTGGGGAGAGCTTCAGGCCAGCACTACCAAACCACATACTCATAACCTTACAATGTACATGAAGAAAACTTTGCAAATCCCTTCCCTTATGTGGGCTTCCACGAACCCCCGATGCTGGCCCCAGCCAGTGGTACTGCTCCCTACTGGACCATGAGGAAACTGGAGCTCAGAGAGGGTCAAGTGCCTCCCCCAGATCACACAGCAGAGGCAGGACGGGGACTCAGGCAGGCGTGTCCCGCTCCCCGACCAGAGGGACTCCTGTCGTCTCTGCTCCAGGTACCGTGTGGGGAGGGGATGATGGCAGGAGGAGGAGCAGGAAGCACCCCTGCCCACAAGTGGCTCCAGATCTGGAGGAAGCCAAGGGACACCCTTCAACAGGCCATGTGACAGGAAACGAAGGGTTCAGTTCCGATTCCTGCATCCACATTGCCTGCGGGGCCACTGAAGCCGCTTGCTGGTCCCCACGCCCGGGAGCTCCTGGTTCAGCTCAGGATATAGGATACAGGACTCAGGCACAGTCCTGCCCCCAAGGAGCTCTCTGCCTGGAAAAGGCACAAGACCCAGGAATGGACACACGGAGGACAAGTGACGAACAGGACAAAAGGCGCACGAGGCTGTGAAGCAGTACTATCAAGTGGAGAGGCTCAGGGACACTCCCTGGGGACTGGGACGATCCAGCTGCATTTTGAAGGGATGGAGAGTGGAGGGTAGGCTGAGCCGAAGAGGCCACATGCTCCCGCCCACACGACAGGGAGGTTACAGTGAGGAGACTGAGGTTCAGTGGGGTCAAGCAACTTGCCCGGGGTCACACAGCTCTGCGTGGTCCGCAGTGTGGGCTCACGGCCCACCCCGGGCGAGAGAGGCAGACAGGGGGTCTTGAACACCAGTGTGTGCCCTGTGGTTTGCCCAACACAGTTAGAGGATACGGGGCCTTCTAATGTATGTTTCTGTTCTGTCCCTAAATGTGTAAAACGAATACAATTAACCCTTTCCGTAGAGTGTTGTCGTAATTAAATAATTTAGAACGGTGCTGACTGGGCTCGTTTATAACTGCCTGTATCAGACACACTGACGGACCACTCTCATACCCAGTATTTGATGCACGTAACTCCTAGGGCTTGTTCAATAACACAGCTTCAGTTAGTCTCCCTTCTTTTTCCCTTGGCCACCCACTCTGAGACAGTGCTTCTTGGGCCCTCGATATTAAGGTAATTATTGGGACTTTTAGGCATTGCTCTCTGGAGAGAGTTAAGGAATTTTCTAGAAGAGATAACCTGTCGGCAATGGGGAGTCAGGGTCAGCTTCTAAGAGGGGAGGGTCGTGGTGGGATGAGTGTTTAAAGGAGGCCATGGAGGCTCGAGGGAGTGAAGCCAGGGCTGGGAGAGCGGGCTGCCGTGGCACTTGTCTGTGGGAGTCTGGGGGTGCCTGACCTCAGGGCTGGAGCAGAAGGGCTGGGGGTGGGGAGGGAGGGGTAGTAAAAACCAGCAGGACTTTGTGGTCAGTTGACCACAGGGGAAAGCGGTGCCTAAGGCATTGCTCTGCTGGTTTTGGGTGCCCGAGGGACGGGCAATGACAGTAGAGGAGCCAAGGGCTGACGAGCTCCGTTTGGGACAGAGCAGGAAGGTTCATAGAGGACCCCCCCAACTCTGGGCCCCAGTCCTCTGAGAAGCTTCAGGGTGTTAACCACACAGGCATCCCTGTGGTCAGAGACCTGGGAGGGAGCCTGGAGAGGCCCCCACTCCCTGGGCCCCAGACAGCCTGGGGGACGGGGCCTCTGACGCTCAGCCCCGCTCCCTCTGCCCTGCGGTGCAGACAAGTGCCAGGCAAACCAGCGCTGGAAGCGGTCTAGATAAAAGGCAGCCAGGTGTGCCCATCTGGGCCGAAGCCCTGGACGCGAGCGCCTGCTCGGCCGTGCTGAGTGGGGAGGCCTCGGTGCGCGGCTCTCGGTCAGCCCAGTGCAGCCCCGAGACGAAGCTCAGGGGTTTGGGAGGGGAGGCTGCCCCACAGACCTCAGACCGTGTCCTCCCTGGACAGGCAGCAGAGGGTCCAGGGTGATTTTCTCTCCATGGTGGCGGGGGTGTATTTGGCTCGGGGTGGGGCGCAGGGAGTGGGGTTCCCAGCACCCATGAACATAGAGGCGTGTTCCCAGGGCTGTGGCCTGACTCAGAAGGCAGAGCTGCTCCCTCCAGTTCACCCTCCAGGGCCTGGCGGGCCCCAGCTCCATGTGGCCCTCCCCCAGGAGGACCCTGCTGCCGGCTTTTCTTTTCCCCGGGGAGCCCTGGGCCAGCGCCTCTCACCCCCTAGCCCCTCAGGGAACCAGGGGCTCCTCTGAGCTGAGAGCAGCTCTCCTGCACAGAGTCAGGGAGAACTTCAACCAGCCTCCGGGCCACTCATTCAACAGACGCCCTCGATGGCTTGCAGGCTCTGTCCTCTGCTCTGGGGACAAGGCAGGCAGGCTTCCCAGAGCTGGTGTGCCCTCGGCAGGGTCCGCTGCTGCTCCCACCGCCTCCCCAGTCAGGCAGGGCCCCGGTCTCCCTCAGAAGCTTCCCCGGGGCCAGCCGGGCCCCATCCTTGTCCTGGGCACCCCCTCCCTGCCCCCAGGCTGACGTCCACCCCCTCTTCTCCCCGCAGGGGAGACTGGCTGCTGAGATTCGTGTACCGCACATCCTCCGTGCAGCTCCACGTCGCCGGCCTGCAGCCCGTGCTGCTACAGGACAGGAGGGTGGAGAACGTCGACCTGTCCTCCATCGTGAGTACCCCCCACCGCCCCGTTCCTCCCAGGGCATTTCCTGGGGGGCGGGCCCCCGCGTTCCTCCAGCCCCCATCCCTGGACACACACCCTGCCCAGGGGAGGGAAGTCACTCCTATCTATGGGGTCATCCTTATGCCAGCGCTGTCACCAGGCCCTTTACACGTTCTCTCTAATCCTCAGGCAGCCTCCAGGGCAGGTGTTATTACCCCCGTTTCACAGACTGGGAAACTGAGGCTCAGAAAAGTTCCTATCACAACAACAATCAGAGCCTGCGTTTGAACCCCCAGAACCCGTGCTGTGGCCCCTTCATGACTGCCCCAGTCCTCCCCACAACCTCTCTTCCCACTGTCCCCACCCCCAGCTCTCCCACCCCAGAGGACTGGTCAGGACGGTCTGTCTCTCCCGAAGGGGACCCGGGGACCCGGGTCGGGTTCAGGCTGGACCACAGCAGCAGCACCCGGGTGCCTGGCCGTGAACCTGGAGGGCAGAACAGGGAACGTGTGTTTTCAGGGCCGGCACCTTGGAAGCACATGGGCAGTTTATTTAAAATGCAGATCCCGGGGCCCCCCACCCCAGACCTTCCAAAGCTGTGTCCAGGGGCGGAGCTGGATGACAGGTGCAGACAGCTCAAGAGAATCGCTGAGGGGGGCCACCGGCGCAGCCACACAAACCGAATTTCAGTTTTGAGAGCCCCCTTTCGGCTTGAAGGAGCCCCGTGCCCTGCGCACGCCCCGCGGGTGGCGGGTGGGCACTTTCGATGCCCCGCTCTGCCCCAAGCCTCTTGCCGGCATCAGGATCCCCGTTGTACAGATGAGGACACTGAGGCTTTGAGAGGCTGAGGGACCTGTCCCGCGTCACCCAGCAGGAGCATGGCACGGCAGGCCTCGAACCCAGGGGCGAAGTCGGTGGGCCTCGGCCCCGTTTGCGTCGCCACGAGGAAGAGCGTGAGGGGTGCCCGTTCGTGGGGGCGCGGGGCACGAGCCGCAGTGCCGTCCACAGGCGGGCTCCAGCCGGTGACACGGGCCCCGGAGAGCAGGAACGGAGGTTTCCAACTGTCACCTCCTCGGCGGCCACCTGTCAAGTGCCAAGTGCTTCCCAAGCGTGACCCAGCGTCCTTAGGTTCCACATAACGGGGCTCTGAGCCTGGGAGCAGGCAGACCAGACCCCTCCCTGGGTGTCCGAGAACCCCTGGGGGGAGGGGCCCTCTGGGGGACCCTGGCCTCTCCCAAGGACCCCCGACTGCGCCCTGATGGTGGGTAAGGCTGGGCACCTTGGCCCCGCCCCGCCGGCACGGCTAACGCGGGCTGAAACCTGACTGGGGGGGTCCTAGCACAAAAAATCACCCAAACTGTATCAGGCCCTGCGGCCACTGAAGGACTTTGCGCCTCACCACCCCCAAGAGTCTCCCTCTGCGGGAAGAGTCACACACGGAGCTACCCACATACCAAAAAGCCAAAAAAAAAAAGAGAAAAGGAACCGCTGGAAGTTCCTTTTAAATGAAAATTCCCTTTAAATGCCGCCTAGATCCAGTTTCTGCCCCAGGAAGCCTCTGGGTGGGATGCAGTGGGAAGAGCACAGCCTTTGGCACCAGGGAGGCCTGGCCTAGAATCCCAGCTTGGCCGCCGCTATACTGGCTGGGTGACCTTAGGCCCGATCCTTAACCTCTCTGTGCCTCAATGTCTCACCTATGAAACGGGGGAAGTCACCTACCTTCCAGGGCAGCCCCTGTGAGATGCTTGCGCACAGTAGGCTCTCATGTAAGGCCAGTTCCCTCCCCTCCTCTCCTGCCCCTGCCTCCACCTGCCGTTCTTCTGCCTTTGGGACCAGCAGCGTTGGCGACTTCTCCCTCCTCCAACTGCCTTGGTGGCAGCTTCCCAGCTCTTGCCTAATAATAGCTCTTTATCACATTAGGAGCACATCACAAAAAGCACCGCTTTCCCCTTCTGGCTAATTAGAGGCATTAGCATTGCCTTTGTGCCGCCCTCCTGTTTTCCTCGAAAATCCTTGCTGGAGGAGAGTGCTGCTGCTGCTGGTGGGGGAAAGACAGGATGCTCTGAGCTGGGAGTGGAGACCGGCGGGTTGGGGACAGGGGCCCGGTGCTTTGTGAATCATCTCAGACGTCAGCTGCCGGTCCCGGTCTGAGGTGGCTCCTGATTGCAGCATGAGCCTGAGCCAGGAGTGAGGGAGGGGCTGGCCCTGTCTCAGGCAGGGGCATCTCAGGGTGAATGAAGCAGACAGTCAAGGCCGGTGGCCTCCCAGTATGGGGATGGGGTTGCAGCAGGCAGGGGCCAACTCATGAGGCTTCTGGGAGCAGAGAGCCAGCCCAGAGTCTCTGAACTCTTTGTGTCCAAAGATACATGGAGGCAGCTCTTGTGGGACTAGGTTTCTGCTGGCTGGAATTCAGATGTGATGGCTGGATCTTGAGCAGCCATCTTGGGTTCCCAAATAGATCAGCCTAGCTAACTCCCTACCCTCTATCCCCCTTCCAAGAAAACTAAGGTAAAGGGAACTTATATTTATGGAGCACCTACTATGTACTAGCCATGTGCCTTATAGTTTGTATGTATTCTTCCCACCAGTACCACGAGGTGGGTATCTAACTAGGCAATGTCCCTATAAAGTCCTTTGGGTCATATATGGAACATAATAGTAAGAGGCAGCATATACTGAGTCACTACGAAGTGCTAGGCCCTTGAACTCTCATAGGGGACATTCAGCATAAGTGCTGCAATCCTCATTTTACAGATAGGGAAGCTGGGGTTCTGGACATTGTAAGGACAAACCTAGCTACTAGTAAGAGACAGAGCTAAAGCTGGAACCCCCTTTTCTCAGACCCCAAACTTAGGTTCCTTCTAGTGCCATGCAGCCTCTATGGCACGACACTGCCACCTTGACCTCCACCCTGAACCCAGCGATCTGAAAATCCCCTCGCATGTGCGTGAACATGCATGTATTTTCACTGAACACTGTTTAAAGGTGTTGGTTAAAAACTAAAAAGGAAAAAGTAGGCCGGTTCTGGTTATGAGAAAATAACAAAACTGTATGGGAACTATCTTTTTTGTGTTCTTGAAAAGCCATTTGAATAACCCAGTGTGATTTGTGATTCAAATGGAAAAATGCAGATGTCCCCAGCAAGCCTGTGTTCTTTCAGTCTCCCCAGTGTCTCCCCATCTCCTTTGTACACAAAAACCTTCCTCTTCAGCCTTGAAGGGGTGTGCTCTCCTGTGCTTGGGCACTAAGGCAGACCCCCTAGGTTGGCTGAGAGAGCACGAGGCTCCACTGTAGGGAGCAGCGCTGAGCTAAGTGGCCTCTGCAAGCAGCGTCTCAAGCACAGCACGTGGCTATCCTCGTCACGCGCTGTGTCATCAAGCAAACCACCGCCCCTCTCTGGGTTTCACATTCCTCAACTGTAAAATGAGAATGATTTTCCAAGTCTCCTCTCCTCAACTGATTTCCTGTGAAGAGAATAGACCTCATTCTCATCACACCCCCTGCGTGGCGAAGTCCAAGTGGCCACTGACACATCTCCAACACAAAAATGTTCTTGGAGGAAGAGAGTGGGCACTTCTGAGTTTTTGACCCTTGTCTTAGTGAACGTTCAGGTCCATATAACAGAGGCCTAGCCAAAGTGGCTTAAAATTATAAGAGTTGGTACTGTCATATAAAACATAAATGCCAGAGTAGGCGGCTCGGGGCTGGTACCCTGGCTCCACGGTCTCAGGGGCCAAAATTCCCTCTGCCTTCCTCCTCTGAAGCAGACAAGTGGGCTTTAGTGAGCCAACTCATGGCCCAAGATGGCTGCTCACGCTCTGGCCATCATGTCTCAATTCCAACCAGCACGGAAAAGGCAGTGGGGGGAACAAAGGACACTCCATATGGCATCACATAACACCAGTGCTTCATCTTGTTGGCCAGGACTTGTCACCACACTACACTTAGCTTCACGAGAGGCTGGGGGCTGCCCCCAGCTGTAAATCGGAGTTCTTATGACTGTGGACAGAGGGAGAGAGGAAACTGCAGATGACACCTTGTGATCTGTGCCATAGTTCTGTTATTTTTATTTTGGAGGGCGGGTAGTTCCCTGGCTGGGAATCGAACCCAGGCTGCAGCATTGAGAGTGCTGAAGCCCAGCCACTGCACCACCAGGGAACTCCCTCTGTTTTCTATTTGAGGGCTTTACCTGGGGGACTCTTCACAGCAGCGCTCTGATGGAGCTGCTCTTATTGTCCCCATTTTACAGCTGAGGCAAGTGGAGGTCGGGGATAAAGCGACTTGCTCAAGGCCCCAGAGCTGGTGAGCGGCAGGGCCGTTCTGCTGTAACCTAAAGTGCAGGCAAAACATGAGAACCTCCACTCCAGCCTTCTATCAGGGGATTCCTTCCTGCCTCCAGAGGACCCAGATTTTGTAGAGAAACTTCTCTTGTCTTTATTGAATGAGTTTCAGAGCAGCCTTGAACCTAGAGGTTTCCCACAGAGTCGTGGAGGGTCAAGGTCATGGCATTGGTGACTGAGGGAAAAGGTGAGGCCCAGGAGCTTAGCTGGCAGCCCTGGGGAGGGTCAGGCTCTGCCCACCCACCGTGGCCCTCACTCTCTGTCCTCCTGCAGGTCAGTGGCCACTTGGACTATGCCAAGCAGATGGACGTCATCCTGAAGGCCGTGGGCATCCACACCAAGCCAGGCTGGGACGAAAAGGGGCTCTTGCTGGCCCCCGGCAACCTGCCCCAAGAAGAGCCTCACCAGGCAGCAGCTGCCTCCTCATCAGACAGGACCACTGACCAGGATGGGCAAATCCAGGGTCCTGCACCCGCAGACACCCCCAAAGTGGCCACATCCTCTGACTCCAGCCCAGCCCAGGTGCCAACGGGGCTGCACCAATCTGATGGCACCTCCCTTCCTGCTGCTGCCAGCCCTGCTGAGGGACCCCAGACCTGCAGTCACGGTGTGGACCCCAACCCACTGGGCTGTCCCAGCTGTGCCAGTGAGATCCAGGGGTCCTGCCCAGGGCTGGACTGACCCCAAAAGGGGATTTGAACCCTCTCCCCAGAATGCCACTTGCAGCGCTCTGTTGCCCACTTCCGTCGGCTCCCCACATGAGCGCTGAAGGATTTCCACCAGTGCCTTTCCTAAATCAAAGGCTTTGGGACTGAAAAGCAAGGAATTGAAGGGAGAGAAACTGGAGGGAGACCACAGTCCCTCCCTGAGGAAGCCAGGCCAGGGCCCTGCAAAGTCAGCCAAGCACCGTTGAGAGCTCCAGGTCCACTAGTCAGGGCCTCCTGTACTTCATGCCACAGCTTTGGGGTCTGACGGCCCATCAGGAGGTCCGAGGGGCTCTCTGTGGCCTGAGGCTCCCACCTGCCCTTCTCCCCTGGCCTCAGTAAAGCCAGGTGCCTGCCCGCTCTTCCATCCACTCCAGGGCTGCCCGCCAGCCCACCGGCACCGCTGACGCACGTGCCGGGCAAGCACAAATGGGGAGCGGACGCAGGCGGGGAGCAGGCAGCTCACTCTCTGCTGCTGGGAGATGCGATCACACCTGCCACATACAGCCGTGCAGGTTGTGCACTGCACACAGACAGGCATCTGTCACACAGGCATGTGACAGGCGCCCCCCAGAGCTGTGCTCCATGGTGGCCCTGGGTGTAACTGTAACCCTGGGAAGGGTTAGTAAATGCCGAATCTGCATGTGGTACGCGGTATGGTGGCAAGAGTGGATTCTATAGGGGAAGGATTTCCATAGCAGGAAACAGAGGTGGTGATGATGATAAAAATAAAGAATCATGGCTATCATGTACTACTTACCATGTACAGAGTGCCTACATGGATTGTCTCAGTTGACCCTCACAACAACCCTATGAGAGAGCTACTATCGTTTCTTCGTTTTACACCTGCAGACGGAGACCCAGAGAGGTTAGGTCACGTGGCTCGTCAATCTCAAACTCCAGCTAGGCAGCCTCCAGAGCCCAAACTCTTAGTCACTGTATCTGCATCCTTCCCCCTCCCACTGTCCCCGAATGACAGGTCAGAGATAATCTCCCGACCCAGTGTGCAGATAGGAAAATCAAGATGCAAGCAGAGAAAGTATTAACAAGCTCTGGAGGAGTCAGAGTGTTGGAGCTAAACTGGTTCTCGGCAGTGATATATATATGTTCATTTAACACATATTTACAGAAGTCCTGCTACTATGAGTCCAAACAGCTCGTGTCACCCATGGAAAACTGAAGCCCTGAGAGAGGAAATGATTTGCTGAGATCCCAAAGCAAATTAGGGGACCAGAACCCAGAACAAACCCCTGGGCTTAGTGTCCCTTCCCACTTCACCAGCTGCTTCTCCAGCCCAAGTGGCCCCTCAAGTGGATCCAGTCCACACCACTCATGCCTTCCACTCATGTTCATGGAGAGTCCACTCGGGCAGGCCTGGGGGAGAACAGAAGCCCCAACAAGCACCATGGCCCCTCTACGGCCAACAGCCAGAGCCGGAATCTAATCAGCACCAAGGAGAGCACCAGGCCACCGTGGAGGTCTCCCCCACCCCCAGTCTGGGCTGATGGAACTTAGTGGGAGTTGGGGAGAGGTAAGAAAGACATCAGGCTAAAAAGGAACCTACAGCAGGTACACTGTAGGAACCAAGTCTCCCCTTAAAAAAAAAAAAAGAAAAAATAGGCTCCTGTACCAGGATTCCTCTGCCTGGCCCTAGGGCACCAACGCACACCAGAGACAGTTCCCCCTCAACTGTATTGACCCGAGTGGCTACCACTGCTACTTCCCTCAGTGAGCAGGGAAGGCCAGAGGAGGTAGGGCCAGGGCCTGGTTCTATCCCCCTCAGCTGGTTCCCTTCTAGGTCCAAGGAAGCCCAAGGTGGAGGAACGCCCATCCCAGATGTTGAGTAAGACACCAGCTGTTGCCCCTTTGCCCCAGGAGAGGCAGTGCGGCAGCCTGGGGGCTGGTTGGGCTGCAGAAGAGGGAAACGATGGAAAAAGCAATGGGAACAAATAGGCCTTCCTGGCCCCCAGCCAGAGGCCAGGGGGCTGGATGGCCAGGACGCATAGCAACAACAGGTACCACGTTCCGACCACCTGCCGGGTGCCGGGCATCCTATGAACACTGTCCTAATTCTCATGACACCCTTGAGGCAGGCACTGTTACCCCATTTTGCACGTGGACTTACAGGTTCAGAGAGGTTAAATAACCTGTGTGAGAGCTGGAAGGTAGTGCAGCAGAGATCCAGCGTATGCCTGCCTGACTCGCAGGCGCAGGGGCTTTCTGTGAGGCCGCATATGTCCTGAGGGGCTGGCCAGTCCAAAAACTGGCCAGCAAACCGTCCTCAGGGTAAAGACATCTAACCAGTGCATCTCTCACCAACGTGCACACGAGTCACTGGGAGCTTGCTAACTTGCAGATTCTGACTTGGCAGATCTGGGGTGGGAAACGAGGTACATTTGTAACCAACCCCCAGGAGGTGAGGCCCATAAACTACACTTAAAGGAGCAAGGGACCCAGTCCTGTGCTCCACCATGTCGTCTGATAGAATGTGCAGAGATGATTGTCTGCATTCTAATCTGAGCCAAGAGGTCCTTTTCTTCACTGCCAGAGTCTTCAAGTCACACTCAGCAATAGAGCATCCTGGAGAAAACTAGCAGAGCCAGCTATTACCCCTCAGGTAGGGGACCTGGAGTGGGCAAGGGGGCTGATTCAGTGCACCCCACTGGAGCTCAGAGGGCTCCCAGGAGACCTGCAGCCTCCAGACAGCCAAGAGCTGACCCCAGGCCTTGGGGACTTGCTCTCATCCGGTCCAGCTCCCCGCTGACCAGCTCAAGTCCAGGTCAGTTCGTGGGGTCACTGAGTGGGTGCAGCCGCAGCTTGGGCTCCACACAATCAATGTTGAAGAAGTTGACCACAGCAGAAGTCCTGGTGGATGGCAGGGGGTCCCGGGTGGCCTCTCCTGGCAGCAGCAGCTGGGCCGTGAGCTGCCGGCCTGAGGAGCCTCCCGAGCCGGGGTCAGAGTCAGAGTAGGAGTCCGGGGGCAGGGGCAGGGGCAGCACATGCTGCAGGCTCAGGCCCGGCCGGGGGCCGCTGTGAGAGGTACGCATGGACGGTGAGGCCGGGCTGGCCCGGGACTCCTGGGGGCAGTGGGAACACGGAAGGAACCTGCCCAGGGCCCGCTTGAAGTCCCGCATGAAGAGTGGGTAGATGATGGGGTTCATGGTGCTATTACAGTAACCCAGCCACGTGAGGACATCGAAGAGGCCTGGGGAGATGCAGTCACACACGGCCTGGAGGGATGGAGTGAGTCACGCCTGGTCCCGGGGCAGGGACACAGACCACCCTACCCAGCATGTCTGGGACAGACAGACAAACACACACACACACACCACGAGAGGCAGCCCATCCCGCTCCCTCCCCGTGTCTGGGCTGGGGTGTGGTTCAGAGCCTCCCCAGCAAGACCTGGACTCACCTGCCTCCTGCAGTGACATTACCTGGGCTATGTTGGCCATAAAGAAGGGCAACCAGGTCACAAAAAACATGCCCAGCAGAATGCCTAGTGTCAGGCTGGCCTTCAGGGCCTTCCTGCTGTGCTTGGTGGCCAGGCGCCTGCTGTCAGCCGACTCCACTCCCAGATGCGGGGTCCTGGGCACCTGCAGAAGAAAGGCCATGTAAGTCAGCTGAGAAAGAGCCCCAGTCTGATCCTGATCCCAGCCACAGACTGAGCCTCAATCCTAATTCTAGACTAGGCCCTAGTACCAGCAACAAACTGAGCCCTGGTCCTTGACTGAGCCCCAACTGGAGTCCTAGAATGAGGCCGGACCCAGACTCCAGACCAAGCCCTGACATCAGCAATAAACGGAGCCCTGCTCATGGTCCCACACTGATCCCCGATCCCTACCATAGACTGAGCCTTATATAACCAAGGCCTCAAGCTGAGCCTCAACCCTGGACCAGACTGAGCCAACCTTAGCCCCAGACTGTGCTGTGACCCAGCAGCAGACTGACCCCTAATCCTGTATTCACAATTTTAGTAACTACCCGTGTGCAGAGGTGTGCACAATTCGCTGAAATAAGCAAAGGGTGCCTGTGTTGCTGGGGAACACACCTGGGCTTTGGAAGCCGGGAATTCCCCAC